>AYEL01080091.1:0-53453 GCA_000484575.1 Olivierus martensii
GTATATATTTTTCTCATAAAAATTTGTATTAATTTGAAAATATCAATAAATTTATTTTCATATATCAATATTATACTCGTTTATTCACTATCCTTTCTCTACCATTTTGTTAAAGTGTTCGTAGCCGAAAATTTGAATATACGTGCAAAAGGTTTAAATAAATTTGCAAAAAGTTTAAACAAATTCACACCAGTTTAAATACATTTGCAAAAGGATTAAATCAGTTTGTAAAAGGTTGAAATAAATTTGCGAATGCTATAAATAAATACATTCTATATTATTTGTGACAAAATTTATAGCAAATTGACACAAAATTCCAAAAATATTGAGAAATTAACAAAATATTTCAAGTATTTTTTACAGAATTTGAATATTTAAAGAATGTATTGGATTATACAAGTGAAATAAGAAAAAATTTTACTTCATGACATTGATGTTGAAGAATTAGAGGATGAGCTGACAATTTATTTTAATAGCAAGAAAACAAAATTTGCGAAGCTCGAACAACATGTATCAGTTCATAAAAAATAACATTGCATCTTCTTTTTCTAATACTGAAATATTAAGAATTTACTTAACTATGCCTGTAAGTAATGCAACAGGAAAGATATCTTTCTGTTTTAAAAAGAGTTAAAAATTATTTAAGAAATTCAATAGGATAGGAAAGACTAAGGTCTTTAGCAATGTTTGCTATAGAAAAAGATACTCTTGAATAGCTAGATTGCAAAGATATGATTGATCAATTTTCTGAAATCAAAATCCCAAAATGAAAAATTTAAATTTTTTAAAGGCTGATTAATGACTATAATTATATATATTTTTGTATATTTTTCATTATACCAGAAATTCTTTTATTATACAATTACTATTATTTTATTGTTTGTATTCTCTATTATTAATAAAAATCTTAAATGACATTATTTAAGATTTCTTTAGAAGCAACTTATATAAATGGGGCCCCAATTTAAATTTTGTCTAGAGCCCATTACAGGCTTAATCCAGAACTGGGTTGGATAACAAAACAAGCCTGCACACATGGCTATAATAAAAAAATTATAATAAATTTATATAAAAATATAATGGAGAAATAGGATAAACTATCTATGATTGTGGTATGACTGATAAGGAAAAATACAGAACAGTAAAGGCTTTTAAACTAATCATTAAAAATTTAAAAAAAGTGAATGAAAAACTGACTGGTATACCAGAAGAGAATACTATCTTCAATATCTTATGGAATGATAAAGACAAAGTACTACAATTAAGAAAAAGTAGCATATATCAAGAGCAACTCATGAATATTGGCATGCAAAACATGGAGAAATACAGTTGATGCACTGCTAGAAATCTAAATAAAAGAGCATAAAAAATATATTAGGAGAAGAAATCAAGTACAGAATTCTCACAAAAATCACTTAGAGATATATGATGGAATGAGGCAAGCATAATAAAGACAGAACAGAGAAAAATAACAGAAGTAACAATGTATCTTCATTGTTACATGATATATAACATGTAACAATACAAACACAATCAAAATAGATCCAACTACTATAAAAATTGCATGGAAATATATAGGACAACAAGAAATGAATGGAAAAGATGCAACAGGAGAAAGCTTGTTCACCATAATTTTATTGTTATATCTTTTAACCCATTTGAATATCTATAATGAGTAAGCATGCCAAGGAAGTGAAATGAAAAAATAAAAAAAGGATTAAAAAATATTTATCCTGATTTTACTAATCCAGCTTTTGTAATTTTTTTTTTTTTTTTTGTGTTTATTAGTTGAACGTACTCACTTTTGATGATGGTTCCTAATGTTTTTCAGTTACCAAAATATTTTCTTTAAATTATGTTTTTACAAACATTGTTTTAAATGGAATCACTTGATAGAAGTTAGATTTTTTTTCTTATCCCATCCTGTTGATTTTTTATTCTAAATGTATCAATATTATTCCAATTTTGGGATAAGATAAATATATTTTTGAAATTTTAAGCAAAAATAGAATTTTTCATATGATGAGCTATTAAATGCTTAAAGTGAAAAAATATTGTAAATAATAGTAAAATATTGGTTAATTCTGTTAAAATAAATAAAAATATATCTTAGTCATCCACTTCTTGTTTCGTTTTCATTAATATTTATGGAAAAAAAAAAATCACAAAAAATGATATGTAAACACCCTGCAGCCATTTAAATGAGCATGGCACTTTATTAAAAATAATTGCTTATTTTTGCTAGAAACTTGGTTAGGCTAGTTTGAATTAACCTACCAAAGGATATTTTTGGCAGCAGCCATTTTTAGAGTTCTCCCCAAATTGTCCAACACCTATAGTGGTGTTAATCAGAAATCCAAAGGTTAGGTTCAATGGGTAAGCCAGGACCAACAAAACAATGTGGGACTCAGAACTGAATTGTAATCTACAAGATAATAAACAACTGCTTTACCAAAGAGCCAACATTATAAACTTGGACATAGGAAAATAACTTAAACATTCCATCTTTGTTTTTATATTGTGTTTTCTGTAATTTTACTTAAATAAAATTCTGATAAGCACAAAATACACAATTTCCTCATTTTAAAGAATAAATGCTGTTTACTCAATACTACTACTTTTTACTATTTTGAGTTCTAGTTATTGGAGTTCTTAACTTGCATTTATAACATTGTATCTATGGAAAAATCATACTCTGAGTGATGACAGATGAAATACTATTGAAATTTTTGAATGCAACTACTTTTTAAAGTGGGACCTCCTTATTATATTTATGATATATATATATAATATATTATATAGAAATATATATAGAAAATATTAGAATATCAATACAATTTTTGCAAAATGATAATTAGAGTGCTGTTATAACTTTATTTGGATAATTAAAGCAAGAGATTGTGATATTTTAGTTGTTTTTATTATATATTTGTAAAGTATAATTAAATAATAAACAGTGACTTCCTTTCAAAATAATCATAATAATTTTCCAAGTTTCAAATTTTCAGTTCTCCCACACTACCTTACCTCCCCTATAGCTATGGAAACTGTGGAATGATGCCTATTCAACTTACAGCAGCATTGCTCTGCTCTTGACGTGATTATTGCTGGTACTTTTGTGTATTGTTGAATAGCAGAACCTTTTCCTGTAACCTGACAAACTTTTTTGGATGGGACTGTACATTACCATTTTTTTAAGTAGTCAATGTGATCATTTAGTCTGTTAAAATTAGTAATTGTATTTTGTATTTTGGTGAAGTGTATGTTTTTGTATTGAAGTATAAGAATTACAGTGTATGTTTTTAATTTACAATTTGTGGTTATATTTCATTGTATATGAGCAATACATCGTAATCCATTGTACTATAAGTTAATCCGAGTACATACAGGATCATTTTGATATACTATCTTTTTTTATTTTATATTATAAAATAAACAATTGGGTTGCAGTACAATTTCAAAAAAATATGTTTGGTCGTCACGTCAAAAATGTTGAGAACCACTGGTCTAGAATTACTCTGCTATGACACATACAACTTAGCCAATTTAACATCACATTTCATACTTTTATAAAGCCTTTGTCCAATTTTTGCTAAAAATGTTTGGTTTCTTTTTAATGCAGTCTTACATGATTTCAAAGCATGTTTCATACACAATCTCTGAATGTATAACTATAAGGTGTATCTGAATGAAAAGGTAACAAATGCAATAAATGAAGATCAGAAATAAATTATTTTTTTGTGCAAAAGGCAGTTATTAATGCATGCCATACCCACATCACATCAGAATAATGTCACATAATATTGAAATAGAATGTTCAAAAATGAAGACAGAATGTTTATTTTCCATTCAGTTGGAAAACAATAGCATTTGTGATTTCATATTCTTCAAAACAAGATCTTTGTCCTACTAATTAAGATATTCTTCTAAAAGTGTAACTTCTGCAGTTCAACTGCATTTAATAATTGTAATAATTGTTGTTTTAAAATTTAAAAAAAAACTAATTAATTTAAATTTTTAAGAATCTTATCATAATCCTATTTAATTTTTCTTTTCCTGATAGTTGAATCGGTTGTTTTCTCTTTGTCCACAAGAGACATCTCAGGGGTTTTATCGTTTAGATCAAAGAGCACAAGATGCTGTTATTGCTCTTGGTATATATTTTTTAGAATCTGGTTTTCAGGTATGTATTTATTTGTATGTATATATTAATTAATTACATTTATTTATTTATTTAACACATTGTGGACTTATAGTGAATTTTCACTTTGAAATGTTAATATGTTTCATGTTTATTAAAAAATTGTGCATTTTTAGTAAGTTTTGATAATTTTTAATTATGGTATCTTATTTAAAATAAAATTACTTCCATTTTGATATATATTATTTTTATTCATGGTTTGCAATTTTTTTAAGATATTCATTTCCATTCTTTGCAAATATTAACATAAAAAATATTTTATTTGATCAAATGCAGAATTTTTAATAAGAAATTGCTTCCATTTTGAATATAAAAATGGCCTTTTATTTATTAAATTTGATTAAAAAAATTTTTTTGGATGATTATAACATTTAAATAAAAAAATTTATTTTCAAATTTATAAAATTTTGTTGAATTCTATTAATATTGGAAATATATTCTCTATATGTCAAAAATATTTCATTTTTATTGATATTTTAGTTACAAAATCAAAAATTATAATGAAGAACAAACATAAACCAAGCTGGAATCATTAAAATAGCCATAAAAGTCCAGTTATGGCTATTATCTTCCATGAATTTGTTTCAGGACAAACACAGTTACCATATTATTATATTCAAATCATTCCAGAATGGTTCCTAAGTAAAAATTCAGTATTAAAAATATATTGCAGGTAACTAATTCTGAAAAAAATCAGCCAATTAAGTTTGATATGATGATTGTAAACTTTACACAATTGTTTAAATATGTTCTTTTAATTTTGACAAGGATTCATTAAAACTATAAAAGTTTAGAGAAACTATATTACAAAAATAAAATAATAATAATTTAATATTAAAGTACAAAGAAATAATAATAATCCAAAAAAAATTGGAAAATAAATATTTTGATTAATAGTAATGATGATGGTGTTTTTTGCCACTAAAAAGTCAAAAATTTGTTAAATTTATATATTTTTATTCATTTATAAAGAAGACAAGAACCAAATTATGATAATGGAATTATTATAGGCTGATCAGTTTCTATATATGCCAATCTGGGACAGGAAAAAAATATAAATTAAAACATAAATTTTAACTTTTTATGAATTTTAGTTTGTGCATGTTTTATTTCTGTATTTATATATTTAACAAATTGTCAGATTCATTAATTTATTAATTAATAATAATGCCAATATAATAATACACTTCTTAAATTAATCACAATATTTAAGTGCCATCACATACTGAATTGAAACTGATGAATTTGAATGGTAAAACATGATAAGCATGAACATGATGATATTGATTTGACATGTTTTGAACATGCATTTCGATCACTTACTAAATGTAGTCCATTTTGTATGCATATTTCAAAAAATAAAACACTTTCTGTCTTGAAAAAGGGATAGATTTTAAATCTTGGTCTGGGACAAGTTCTTCACTTGCCAGATCTGAAAACAGTACTGTTGCCAAATTTAACCAAATAACTAATATTCCTTGGATATTTCAAAAAATAAAAAAAAAATTCTTGCATCTTGAAAACAGAATGATTTTTAAAATCTAAGACATCATCCAGAAGACATACTAATGCAGGACATTGTATCAAAATCTGAGGTGAATGGTTATCCTATCATAAACTACTATATTTTTTGTAAATCCTCATTCTCTGTTTGGACAAATAGAAATTGGATTTAAACTGGAATTGTATTCAAAAAAATTGGATGGACTTAGAAAGTAATTTAAAAATTTCATAAGATTTAATTGAATGGGCACACAGATTTGTCAATTTATTAAAATATTAATCATCCATAATTTTTATCATAATTACTGGGAACATGAAAATATGAAACAACAATGAATACAGTACACAATGTGTTAAATTCCGAGTTTTATTGAAGAACTATTTATAACGTCATTTATTTATATAGCATAAAACTTTGCTTGTACCTTATTTTCTGAAATTACTTCGTGGATTAACTAAAGCCATCTGGTTGGATGAAGTCAAAATTCATGATTCTGACCGTAAGTTATTTTTTTTATGCCAGTATTAAAATGATTGTGTTGTTAAGTAAATTAATAAATGATTTAAATTAGTAATATATATATATATATATATATATATCAAAATTTATATCAAAATTGTTGTTGTTATTGTAGTGTCTCCATATATTGAAATTGGAATAAGAGTGTGATGAAGTTAACTTTGACCTGTCCTATTTTTATTTTGTTATGCACTCTATTATTTAGTGTTATTTTCTTATAATCTAACATATTATATTTTAGTTTAAAAGTTAATTTACTTCCTACGTTCTCTGTCTCTGTCGTCAGCAATCACGTGATACGGAATCGGAACCGTCCTCTGGAAGAGCTGTCCCGAGTAATGACGTCATCCTCTAATTTAACTAAATTTACCACTGATCTGCCATGTGAATATAAGAATGATCCGTATCGATGTTTTGTTCGATATAGAAATGAATTGTAAAGAAGATGACATGAATGAATTACTCTGTAAACTAATAACTTTACACTTGTTACGTATAAGTATGTAAATGAAGCAGCACAGGACTATAAGTCACCCGGTATAAAAGCCGATGAAAAACGGCAACTGATGAGTTATTGGTTTCAAACGTAGAATTGGCGGGTGTCATTTGAGTTCTTGTAGAAATCGATGATTGTTTGAAGTTTGTATTGGTGGTGGAGGTAGTAGACTTTAAGTAGTATTTTAGTATTTAAGGTTCTTTTTGTGAATAATTGATTGTTAGTATTTGAGTTGGATTAAACAAATTTTGTTGATTATTTGATTGTTGCTTTTATTATAGTTTCAATAAAGCATTTATTAACACTTTTGTAAGTGTTTGAGTCTAATAAATTTTACATTTTTTGTTATCTAACTTGTTTGAGAATTGGAGTCTAATAAATTTATAATTTTTTATTATTTAACTTGTTTTGAGAATTTAGTCTGAATTTAAATACAGTAAAACAGAAATTGATACACTGCCTGAATATTGATACACTGCCAGAAATTGATACACTGTTTCTCGTCTAATGAATTTATATTTTTTTGTTATTTAACTTGTTTGAGAATTTATTCCAATTACTAGTATAAGTTTCTAACATCGTTTTGTTCGTTCTAGTGCTAACACCTAATTGGTACTTTTAGTTGTAAGTTCCGATATCCGTTTTCGTTTCGTTGATTAGAAGTTACATTATTGTTAGTTTGTTTTGTATTTAATTATATTTAAGTTAGACCTTTAGGTTTAATTAATAATTAATAGTATCGACATTCGTTCTAATCGGCGACTTTGCAATTGGCAATCCCTATTCGGGCTCCAATTGCAAAGTCGCAAATTAGAACGAATGCAATACTATCAATAATAACTAAGCCTAATGGTTAGTGACTCTGCAAATTCTAGAGTTCTGCCTGAGCTCAGATCTTTTTTCTAAGTTCTAACTTAAATTTGATTAGCCACAAAACAACCTAACACAATGTAACATATAACTGACAAAACAAGACCGGAAATCAGAACTTAAACTAAAAGTGCCGATTAAGTGTTAGAACTAGAACGAACAAAACAATGTTAGAAACTTATACTAATAATTGGAATAAATTTCTCAAACACAGTTAATTAACAAAAAAAATATACATTTATTAGACTTGAAACACTTACAAAAGTGTTAATAATTGCTTTATTGAAACTATAATAAAAGCAACAATCAAATAATCAACAAAATTTGTTTAATCCAACTCAAATACTAACAATCAATTATTCACAAAAAGAACCTTAAATACTACTTAAAGTCTACTACCTCCACTATCGATACAAACTTTAAACAATCGTCGATCTACAAGAACTCAAATGCCCGCCAATTGTACGTTTGAAACCAACACCTCATCGGTTGCCGTTTTTCATCAGCTTTTATACCGGGTGACTTATAGTCCCGTGCTGCTTCATTTACATACTTATACGTAACAAGTGTAAAGTTATTAGCTTACAGAGTAATTCATTCATGTCATCTTCTTTACAATTCATTTCTATATCAAAAACATCGATATGGATCATTCTTATATTCACATATCGGATCAGTGGTAAATTTAGTTAAATTAGAGGATGACGTTATTACCCGAGACAGCTCTTCCGGAGGACTGTTCCAATTCTGTATCACGTGATTGCTGACGACGGAGACGGAGAACGTGCGAAGTAAGTTAACTTTTAAACTAAAATATAATACATTAGATTATAAGAAAATAATGCTAAATAATAGAGTGCATAACAAAATAAAAATAGGACAGGTCAAAGTTAACTTCTTACACTATTATCAAAATAAAATTAACCATTTTGTTATGATTTTCCATAATTTAATAAACATACACAATTATATTATTAAATAAGAAAAAGAGGGTTTAAAAATTATTATATATTATGCATTTAATTTTTTTTATATTAATTGCTTATTTTTAGTAAATGGTTTGAAAAATTTTATTAAGAAATCTTGTCTGTATGTGCATTGAATCATTTTTATGTACCATTAAATGTAAATATGATTGTTACTTTTCAATATTTCACATTCTTTCAATATTGCAATATTGAAAGAATGTGAAATATTGCAAAGTAACTATCATAATCATATTAATTAAATTATGAAAATTCAAACCATGCATCACAATTAGAATAAAAATAAATAAATTAAATTCTTAAATACATTGCTATTAATGGACTTATTTAAATACAAAATTTATTGAACTTTGAATAACAGACAAAATATACAACTAAATTGTACACAGCAGCAAATTACAATAAAATCTTTTTATATACAGTATACAAATAAATAAGTTTAAGCAGGTATTAAACTGCTTCTGTCATGTTAAAATAAAAAATAAATAAATATAGCACTACTTAGCAGTAGAAAAGTTTTTAATAAATGTAATCAAAAATATTTTCAACTAAAACTTTGTCAATTTCAGCAGAATTATACAGTTTTATAGAAAGTTATAAAAAATAGGATAAAATACAAAAAATAAAATAAATTGATAGAATGAGCAAATAATTTTCAAAATAATGCACACAGTAAAGTGCACAAGACAAATACAATAAGCTAATATATTTGCTAATGTATAACATGTCAAAAATATTAATAAAAAGTTAAACATCTATAAATAGAAAGTATAGAATTATGTAGAGTATTGCTTGTATATAGACTTTAAACATCAAAGCAATACTCAACAGCTGTTCTGGAGGGCCAGGCATCATGTGGTCAGAACAGTGTTGCCATGATTGTTGTTAATTATATTAAGATGTTTTGATTTATCTGATATTACTAGGGATTCCAGAATGAGTCCTTCCATGTTGAGTTACAGTATTATATTGTTCCATGTGACATTGTCTCATTTTTGGTCAGGGAACAATATGGCAGCATAATGTTGTATAGGTGGAATAATTGTAATCACCTAGTTCGGGAGTTTTTAATTCAGAATTTTTATTAAAAAATTATATTTTTGATTTACATAAAAATTGGCTTGCATAAAATTATGAAAAATATAACTCATATTTAAATTAGGGAATGGCTATATTATCTAAATTCTTTGTCGGTAATATTTTTATTTATTAAAACAGTTTACTCTTTATAATTCATAAATTTATAAAAATACTTAAATGTAGTATTATCATACTAAATACAGCCTAATCCCTAATTATACTCACATTTTAATAAAACTATTTTAAACTTTTATGAAATTAATTTTTTCTCTCTTAAATTGTATGATGTATGGAATCATATATAATACTTATACTAAACCAAATTAAATGTCATTATAATTTGGTTTAGTATAAGTATTGGTTTACTAAAAATTGCATATGAAGTTAATTTTCTTGCTACATTCAGTACTTTGTTTTTAAAATATGAAATCATTTCTATATGCTTATTTGAACTTTTATTATTTTAAATTGATATGAAGATTCATAAATTTTTTCCACATATTTTTCATTTACTCTAAAAGGAAAAGTTGAGAAACATTGTTTTTGATTCTTAATTTTATGTTTAAATATTTTTATGCCAAAAAAAATAGGATTGGATATAATATTGAAATGAAATGAATTATTTAAAAATATTTTAGTTTAAAATGCTTTTAGCCAAAATTTAATTTATGAAAACTACAGTATCTGAATCCAGTTTTTCTTCTTCCTTTTATATTAAATATAAAATTTATATAATCATTATATAATTTTAATAATAGGTATTCCGGTCAGTGAACGATTTTCGTTTTGTTTAAATACACTTTTAAGTGATATTGCATGCTTCTGTGAAAATGTTCGAGAAGAAGTGAGTTATTAAATTTATAATTTTTTATTTGTACTTATATAATCAAATACAGCATATGTAATTTTTTTATAGATTATTTCAGCCCAAATTGAATTATTAGGTGTTTTAGCAAATTTCTGTCAGAGTTATAAAGATTCAAAAAGTCCTAAAGGAAGCACTGCTAAAGGTAGTAAATAAGCTAAATATTAAATTTTAAATTGTTTAATTATATGCCTAAATATAAAAATTTACAGCAATTTAAGAAACATTTTTTTATTACAGTTACATTTTGCAAAGCAACACTTCCAATCTTTATTGGAACTGCAAGAGCTCTTGGCCGATCAAGTAAATCTGGCCCTCTATTATGTTCTCTCTTTCCAATGACTTCATCAACTTCTCAACTAAATGGTGAAAATACAGAAAAAATTGGAACTCCCTCATTAAATAAAACTTCCAAGATTCGTACCTTTAATCATTTTCGACCGATTATACCTCGAACACTGTCAGGATTATCTAGAAATGTTTCTAATTCAGGAATGATCAGTCGTGATTCTGGTGCTGATTTATTATCATTAGAAAGTTCTTTTGAGCAGTCAAATAAAAGAGCATCGCTTTATAGTCAGACATCTATTACTCAAGATTCCTCTTCTTATTTTTATAAATTTGGATCCAGTTTTGGGAAGATGTCAGCATTTGATTTAGTATCTGTAGAAGATAATCCATTAATGTTTTCTATTGTGCATTTACAAACTATACTTGCCATTGTAAGTGATGAAATTTTTAAAAATTATTTTATATTTAATAGCTTTTTAAAATAAATCTTTAAAAGTTTTATTAGCTGTATTTATTAACATTATTGTTTTTATTTTAATTATATAAACTATTCATAGTTTAAAGTTTGATAATTAGATATTATAATAATCATACAAAAAAGACTTAAATCAGAAATATATCAAATACAGGGTGTAAATTATCTCCTTCAAATAAACTACACTATGAGGTAGACGAAATTCAGGCGATTAAAGTGATATAAGACACTTGGGGTCGAAAATCGCAAGTAACGCCGTAAATTGAACCTCAAACTAAGCTGAATGGCTTGGCGCTGCGTAGCACGAGCCAAGTGTGGGCGACTGTGTTCGCTCACACTTGTCTCGTGCTTTGCTTGATTGACTGTGTTTGCTCACACTTGGCTCATACTTTGCTTGATTGACAATGTGTAATGCAGCGTCTTCTACCACAGCATTCAAACGAGGCACGGGGCCAACAGCTTCTCGTCTGAATCGCTGTTAAGTTACAATAACATTACCAATGTACCGGTACTTTGGAAAATGATTTACATGGGTTTCAGTTGGAGTGTTGCCATACCTGAAAAATTCCCGTTTCATGCAAGTTACGGTCTACAGTGCGAAAAGTCTCATAAGTAGGCAGTACTCGCTGAGGGTAGGTTTACAGTGCGAAAAGTCTCATAAGTAGGCAGTACTCGCTGAGGGTAGCACTCTTGGTACAGTCGTCTTGCTGCCAGTGCATTACCACGAGCTTCGCCAAAACACATGTACATGTCGGCTAACTCGTTGTTGCCAAACTGATCCATAAGAACAGTGTACCTTGTCGAACTGGTTAAACTAAATTAATCAACAATCAACGGCGCAGTTTTTTTGCAATGATGTTGCAGCTCTTCTCCTTCGTCCTGCCCAGGCTTCTGTTTGTGACCCCAAGTGTCTTATATCACTTTAATCGCCCAAATTTCGTCTACGTCATAGTGTAGTTTTTTTGAAGGAGATAATTTACACTCTGTATACATTGATCAAAAATTGAAATATAAAAAGAATTATTTAAGGAAAAGTAGTAGGAATTGAACAGTTTGAGTTCAGTTGCCAATACAATATATAAGAAAAATGAAAAATATAAAGAAAATATCAAATGAATAATCAGAAAACTTCATATTTGATTGTGGCAAGAGTCATAAGTACAATAATTAAATTTTAACGTATTTAAATATTTTTAGTTTAAAATGCTTTGTGTCAAAAATTTACTTTTTTGCAAAAAGTATTACTTATGAGTTTAAATTTTCTTATACATGCTTAAAGTATCCTTATAAATTTTATTTAGTCACTCTGTTTATCAATGCATGCATTCATAAATATCAAATTTAAGCATTGTTGGACTTGTGTTTTCAATTTACATTGAAATTTTTGGGAGAAATTAACCATATAAGTAATAGATCTATTGTATTACATTGCAATTTATTCAAAAATTAATTATTACAAGGGTTATTTGAGATAAAATTTGGTTATAATTTGATGATTAATCCTGAACAATTTGTTTATTAAATTTAATAACTACATTATCTAAATCCATGTGCAATGATCTGAATTATATCAACTAAGTACTATTAGGGTGCATGTCCATCTGAGACAAAAACTGTTGTGAGAGACACTTGAGAGGGAATTTCACAAATAGACACACCCCTGAGAGTAGCTTGCAGGGGTGTGTCCGTTTGCGAAATTCCCTCTTGAGAGTCTCTCATGATAGTTTTTTTCTCAGATGGACATGCACCCTTAAGATTAGGTATAATATGCATGTCTTTAATTTATATTTACTGCTTTTATGTGAAAATTAGAAAAAAAAACTCAAAAACATATTTGAATTTATAATAATTATTATTTTTTGTCTATTGCAAAAATATTAAGTTATTTCAATATGAAGAATACAAGCCATTTATTGAAAATAAAAAAGAGCTTATCATGATGAGTTCTAAAATCTGTTATTTTTGTAAAATTTTTCCAGTTAAGATTAATTCCTTAGGTAAAAAAGAAAATTATTTTTAAATAAATTAATCAAAAATGATATTTTAATTATTAATTCTTATATGGTTCCATTGTAATTATTAATTCAGAGTTATCATCAAATTTAATACAAATACAGTGATGCCTTGATTAATGACAGTAATCTGTTCCAAGATTATTCTCATTATCCAAGATGTGATTCCCCATAAGATTTAATTGAAAATTGATTTTGTTCCGGTTCCTCCCCACAACCATAGTAAATATTAAAAATGTAGATAAAACTCATTTAAAATAACAACCATAGTAAATATTAAAAATGCAGATAAAACTCATTTAAAATGTCCTTAAAATATATGGAAAATATCATTTATTTATTATATTTGCTACAAAAAAATTCAAATATTAAAAATGCAGATAAAACTCATTTAAAATGTCCTAAAAATATGTAAAATATCATTTAATTATTTATATTTGCTCCAAAAAAAAATTAACATTTAATAAAATGAATTGTTCATGAAAACAGATTTTAATTATCAATCTTCACCAGAAGGACAATTGGACTCACCACAGAGTTTCTTGACAAACAAGCCCATAAACACTGATTAGCAGCTTATAAATTCAATGATTATTATACAGCTGAGATTTGATTTTGCCTTTTGATGGCGAACAAGCAGTGATACACATTCACCAATTTATTGTCTATATAAACCAACACAAAAAATAAATGCTTAAATATTCATTTTCATCATAAAATGCATTTATAACCACAAATTTTAAAATAAAGCATACAGGAAAAAAAACAATATACGGAAATGTAAACAGCTTGCTATGATTGGTCAAACATACCTGAACTATGCCTCGTGGTTGTTCTCTATTCGACAGTATCTTCCCATGTGTGGATGAGTGAGATTGGAAAATAACAGGATTTAGATTGGATAGAGGTTCACATAATCAGGAGTCATTAACCAAAGCCTGTGTTGTTAACCAAGAGATTTTTTTCTTACAGCCACTCGTCCTTAACCAAGTATGTTGTTATCTGAGACCATCGTTAACCAAGGCACCACTGTAATTATTATTAAAATTTTCATTTATTCCAAGAATAAAATAATATCTTTGAAATTATAGCTTAACTTATTGTTTAATTTCTTTGTAAAGAAGTTTTTCTGATCATTCATTATAAATACTGAATATGTATTAATCCTATTTCTTTTCTTCATATTATATATTAGAATTCCTCTCTTTCCTATGGTATTTGACTATCAACTTCTGTTGTGCTGACTTAGACTTCTAATCAGCAAACCTTTTGCTATAATATTCTTAGAAGTCTTTGTTTTTGTTATATGATCGAAATAAATGAAAATGAAGAAACTAAAATTTAATTAATAATAAAATAAATATTTTCGTTTTTTGTTATTAGATACAATAAATCAGAAAGTTTTCGATCATGTTTTTAAAAAATGAATTAAAAGGAACACATTATTTTTATTGTTTGGAACAGTACCTGTAAAATTTAAAACTTTATTTACAAAGAAATTCTTGTTAATATGTATTGAAAAGTAAGAATCTTTGTGAATTCCATTTTTGTAGCATTCATATTCCTAGAGAATTTATATAGTTAAAAAGTAATATAAAATAAATATTTTGCAACTCAACCAGGGCATATTAGATTTTAGCAAATCATTTGATGCTTAGTGGCTGTTGTTACTATTCCACCAACTCGGACAAATTTCTTTTGTTAATATGGAATGGTTCATTCTAAAGTGACAACTTCAAAGTACTTACAGTCCATAGGCCAGATACATCCTACAAAAGGCTTTTATTTAGTCTGAAAATGTTTTTATTCAGATGTATATTTTTTTCATAGAAAGTAAATGCATTTATATTTTTTTTTTGTATAATTATATGACATTTTTAGTTACATAAGTAGCATAAATAATTAATATATACATATTATATTTTTTGGAATTTTGGATAAAGGATATTCTATGTACATATACTCCTCAACTTACATAAATTTGGCTTATATAAATTCAACTTTACATAAAAAATTTGTCAATTTTTAAAATCTTATTATAATTCAATATATAACACAGTATCGTAATTTTTAGGAGAGTTTGCAATTATACTTATGACATTACTATTATAAGTATTACATGTATGATTCAATCATTAGTGAGCATTATTGTAAATAATAATATTGTACAATATTTAACTTACAAATGCATTATATTATGATGATCATTATGTATCTCCTCTATTTGTATATGCTGTATTTATATCCAAACTCTTGTATATTCCTTGACTTATAACAGTTTGGTACCTGGCATTTTAAACCCTATCATAACCTCCTCAATCCCGAGAAAAGTTTTGTAATGCATACTAGAAATGTTTACTGTTACTCATCTTGTTAGAGTTCTAAAAGTGCAAAAAAATTTTTTCTTTCAATTTTTGTTTTTTTTTTTTTGTTGATGCATAGTAAAACAACAAAAAAATAAAAAAATATTAAACAGAATAAGCACAAAAAATTAAAATATATATGTTTCCTATAGGGAACTCCAGGATTGAGGAGGATAAGTTAAATATAACCCTATTATAAGTTGAAAACTCAAAGTTTATAAAAATTTCTTGAAAGTCAGAAATTCCCAAAATTTAAGGATTGCCCATTACCAATATTTATTATTACACTTCACTTTATTGTAATATATTTAACAGACATAAAAAAAAGATGCTTTCCATACATCAGACCATTCGGTTAGGTAATTGAACCTATGTCAATTGCATTGATAAAAAACAGAATTTATCAATGACATTGCTATTGCAAGTACCAGTTGATAAAGATAGTTACAAGTCTAGGATTACCTATATGTAATTAAAATCTCAATATTTTGTTATAAAAATTTTCTTTAATAATTTAAATAAATTGATTTATAATATATAAGTCAAACATAAGATAGAGACAACCTATATTTGTATCTTCATTTGAATATATAATTTTTTAATAATATAAAAAAGTTATCCATTTTTAATTAGCACCTTTAATTATTATATCTTGTAAGTTTATAATAGTGCATCAAATCTTCTATAATAATTAGAATTTTCATATAAACATTAAAGAATAAAACAGTTTTAATTGATATGCTTTAATTTTTCTAGGCAAAAAAACTATTGACTAAAGATTTTCTCCATTTTGTTGATGATCAAGCTGATGAAGTTTATATGGTATTTATTATTATTTTGTTATTTCTGAGTTTTAAAATAAATAATCTAAAATTCTTTTGGTTGATATTTCTAGACTGGACAAATTAAAATATTTCCATATAAAACCTTCAGTGAAACACTCAATCTTGTTATTGTTACTTTACTTCGTGAACTTCTTCAACGACAAAAAGGTGAATTTATAACTTCAATAGATTTTTTTCATTTTTAAATATGCAATTGTTTATTAAATTATGATTTTATAAAAGTTTATTTTGAATTGAAATGAATTAATTGAATTAATAAATTTGAATTAATTTATTTAAAATTAATTTTAAAAAATTTTTATAATGAAGTCCATTTACAGATCTCCCACCGCCTTTTATGAGAGATGTTCAAGAATTTGTTAAAGGTCTCTTTTTATCGGGTCAGACAGAATTGCAAACAAAACATCATGATGCTAGTGAGAGAGAGGATAGAGAATCAAATTTTGCTACTGTTAACAAATTTAAAGTGAATGTACAAACTAATGCTGCTTGCGTTGATCTTTTAGTTTGGGCTGTATCAGATGAAATGGGTAAATAAATATTTTTATAGATAATTTTATAATCATATTTTTATCTGATTATTTATTTTTTAATATAGGAACTGATAATTTATGTTGTCGACTAACCGAAAAAATCAATTCTTCTCATGCATATAAATTAGCATTGGCTCATATGCCACTATTAATTGTTTGTTTAGAAGTGAGTATAAATGCAAAATTTGTAATTTTTATTAATATATTAATCCTTTGATTATAGAAAACAAAAATTCTCAGGCAATAGTCTGATTATCAAATTCTGAAAACAAGTCTTTTGTTTTGGGTTTGTTTCTACTATAGAAAACAAAAATTGTCAGGCAATAGTCTGATTATCAAATTCTGAAAACAAGTCTTTTGTTTTGGGTTTGTTTCTACATATGTACTTTGATAAACAAATATAAATTTTTTAAAGTTTTTATAACTTTTGCTCTCTGTATAGAATTAAATTAATTTTGATATATAGTAAATTCCTGATTATCTAAGTAATGTGAACCAAGGGAATCTTGGATAATCAAAACTTGGATAACACAGAAAGTTTGATAAATTATTATTAAATAAAGCTAGAATTGGATACGTTAACGTGAAATATTCTATTTTCAGGTTAAACATACTCATTGAATATAAAAACTTTTTAAATTATTCAATAAAACACTTTTGACCCTATTTGCAATTGTTCTTTACAAAATTCAAAAAATATAGTATTATATATAAAAATTATCAGTAACAGATAAGAAAAATATACACACAATCATTATTATTACATCTTAATATTTTGTATTGAACTACAAACTCTTGTCTTTGTTGAAAAAGTATATAGAATTTTTTGACAATTCGCCTTGGATAATATGGAACTTCAGAAACTAAGTCTTGGTTATTAGAACTCTACTATATTTTTTTTATGGTTTACAATTATACTTCAAGATATTTGCTTCAAATTTTTATGTATTTAACATGTAATTTGTCAAACAGAACACAAAAATTTATAAGAATGTGAAATTTACTTCTCTTTTAATGACAACTTAATATTGGTCCATTGATATTTGTAATATTTAAGTGAAATACTGAATTACATTTGATATTCATACATAATGTCTTAAACAATAAAATTTTCTTTTGGATCAGTGAAATTCCAATTTTAGTTTAATAATAATAAGCATTTTCCTAAATAAGTCAGAAATATTTTTTTCTGATATCTATTTGCAATAGCAAAAATTATTTTCAAGACTGAATAAACAAAGAATGTTTCTTTTTAAATGGGCATAACATCCTAAATGTTTGTTTGTGAGAATTGACTTTAGAACAAAAATAGTTCATTCCTTATTTTATTATATTTATTGATCATTGATTATGAAGCATTTGCAATGTTCAGTAAAATTCACCACAGACAATCAGACATAACAAAAATCAATTATAATTAAAAGAATTGTTTATAGAAATAGTGAATGTTAATTCATAAAATATAAATGATATATTATTAGTTTGTAAATTTTTACAAGGAATCATCAAATTTGCTAAAATGTGAATAAAATATATCAGAAAATAGAATAATCAACAATAATAGTAATGGATGAAGAATTAATTTATTTTTCAAATAAAATTTAACATAAACATCTTTATTAATAGAATTAACATAATGTTGGTTTTTTAGCCACTGCAGATCAAAAATATGGTAAATTTTTATGATTCAGCTGTATTTTATTCAATGAAGATTCAGGAACAAGAGGATTTGAAAAAATGTGTATATTGTTTAAACATAGTATTTTCTAAAAATGTAAATATAGTTCAGATTTAAATTTGATTTATAGATTTACGGTTTCTAATTTCAGATAAATCTGAATAAAATTCAAAAATTTGAAAAGATAGAATCAGATATATTGTTGTATAACTAATTATCAATAATTTATATAAAAATTTACAGAAAAATAAATTATATAAATACAATTATTAATAATTTATGTAAATATTTGTAGGAACAAGGGCTAAGAAATAAAAATTAAATGTAGCCATCAATGTGTTAAAATGTATAATAAATTTGTCAAGAAAATTTTAATATATATTGTTTTAGATTCATTAAATACTTTATAAATTATTCTTGAATCTCTTCATGAATATTATTAATTAAAATAAATGTAGATTGAAAGAAGATACTAAATTATTCAATTATTTAATTAGAAAAATAATAATTTTAGGGATTAGGAAGATTAGCTGAAAAATTTCCTAGTCTCTCAAGTTACAGTATAACTGCATTAAGAGATTTTCTTTTAAATCCATCTCCCATTCTGTTAAAATTGCATAAACAACCAGTTGATCATTCTGGACGTAGTGGTGCTTTGAGTATAATGGTTACAGAAACTTCCAATTTTTCTCTCAGTCCTGGAACTATATCAAGTTCGTTAACAGCTTTTGAATCTTTGAGAGATACTGCAATAGAAAATTTATGCAGGTATGAATTAATTACTTAATGAAATTTAAAATTACTAAGCAAAAAAAAAATTATAATTTATAGGGCATTGAAAGCTGGATTGAAGACTGATTCTCATTGTGTTCAAGCATTTTTAGCATCTGTATCAAATCGCTTGTATCAAGCGGAGAAAAGTGATATGTAAATATTGTTGTTATTAATGTATTAATTAATGTTTTTAGATAAATTAAAACTGTATAACTTTTTATTATGGCAAATAAATGATTAGAAAATTTCTTGAAATATTTCAAGATCAAATTCTTCAAATAAAAATGATCTTTATTAGATTATAATTACAGGGAATCAACACTTGTAACAACCAATACAATTGTTGCTTTGGGACATGTTGCAGTTTCTTTAAAAGATACACCCAGAACAATGGAATTTATTCTTCAAGTGTTTCAGCAACGTTTCTGCCATCCTCCCTCTACTTTTGATTCTCTGATAGTTGATCAGTTAGGTTGCATGATTATTGCTAAAGGCGATGTAAGTATCTGATAATTAATTAAATTGCAAATTTGTGTAAAAATTATCAAGAATATTATTCTCTCTTTTTTAAGTCACATGTTTATGAAGAAGTAATGAAGATGTTTACTATGATAACAGTTGAATCAAGTTCTGCCTACAATGTTGGAAGTGTAGATGATAGAAAACAGGGATACAGGTTGATTAATTATTTTATTAATTAATTTTCAATTTCTCAAATAATAATTTAAAAATGTTAATTAGGAAAAATTTTATTCTAGACATGTTTCTCTTGCTGTGATTAATGCATTAGCAAATGTGGCAGCTAATTTAGAGGGAGAAGCTGAACAACAGGAACTCTTAGTCAGACTGTTAGAATTATTTGTACAGTTAGGATTAGAAGGAAAGCGTGCAAGTGAAAGAGTTCCTGCAGCATTTAAAGTTAGTTTGAGTTTTATCAATTAACTTAATATTTCTTTGATACTATTATTCATTTATAGTATATTATATACTAAAACTTCTCAAGCAAATACAATTATTATTCACTAACCCTTTAGCAGTCAAACACTTTATCAGAACTTCATTGCTTAAAGACTTAGTGATTAATATTTGTATTATTCATTTATTTGATTATGATAAAAATAAGTTAGTAAATCCATAAATAATTTACCATTTCAGATACATTTATAATATTTGCATTATCTTTCTTTTGAGTTCTATGATGTGATGATAATAATAATAATAATAATAATAATAATAATGATGCAACAATTATTATTATTATTATTATTATTATTATTATCTATTATTATATTGTTTGTCATGACATAATTACTATTACTTTAATATCTTCTTTTTAGATTATATAATGTAACAATGATTCCCAGCATATGTTGTGCATGCAATGTACATTTTGGGAACTTGAAAAAAATATTCAAAAAGCTATATTTGTACTCCATTGACCTTATAATATGATTTGAATCAAAATTGAATTTGCATGACAAATTTCAATTTGAAGAATCCCAATATCAAATTTTCTGAAAATCCATTTAATTAGTCTAGATGATATTTACAAGTACAGACATAAATGATGTGATGATAATAGTTTATGCTTGTCACAAATATTATGAATATGTTTAAATTTTGCTATATAATATTTTTTAAACATTTTTAGAAATAATCTGTTTTGTCTATTGTAAATTAGCTTCATATGTTACTTTGCAATTAATTCTTTATTTTGTGCTTAATTGTTATTTTGCAGTTGTTCAGATTAATTCAGGTAGTCCTCAACTTATGACCATACTTACTTACAACAGTGATGTTATTGATACATTCTGTGATTGCTCAATGCAATTGACAAAACTTTCAGGTGCATGAGCATAGTATGATTTACAAAAAAACATCATTTTTGTTTCTAATTCTTGTATTTTTTTGTTTATGTTTATTATGATAAAGTAGAGTGTAATAATAAATATTAGTAGTGGGAAATCCATAAATTTTGGAAAATTCTCACTTATGGCCATTCTAACATATGATGATGAAGTTTGAATTGAACCCTGTCATTATTAGTTGTTAGTCAAGGACTACTTGTACATTAAATATATGTTATATTAATGTTTAATATTAATGTAAATACTGATATATGATATAATATTTAGGCATCTAGTAGTGCTGGAAACCTTGGGGTTTTAATTCCAGTAATTGCAGTAGTAAGTAAAAAATTTTTTCATTAGTACTAAAAATTTATTATTTTAAAAAATTATATAAATATACAAAGGTATGTATATTTAAATTTTAGTTAATCAGAAGACTTCCACCAATCACTAATCCCAAGCCAAGATTATTAAAATTGTTTCGGGATTTCTGGTTGTATTGTGTTGTGATGGGATTTACAACTGGATCTGGTAAGATCATTTTAATATTTAAATATTTTTTCATCTTAAAATAATAACTTTTAAACTATTAATTCAAAATAGGTTTGTGGCCACAAGAATGGTATGAAGGTGTTAAAGAAATAGCATCTAAATCACCTCTTCTTGTATCAAAAGAGCATCTCAGGTCAGAACTGCAGTATAACTCTGCTATAAGAAATGAAACTGTATCAGTTGTGAGTATTATTTTAAATCAATATATAATTTATTTAAAATATTATTTTTGAAATTAATAGATAAATCTTTAAAATTATTTCTTATAATAATATAGACTGAGAATTTAAATAATGAGAAATTATACAACTATAAACAATAAAATTATTTAGAAATATTTTGAAGGCTCATTAGCATATTAGAAAAAATCTCCAGATCATTCATTTGGCATGACAATACATAATATTATTAATTGTATTGGAAACATAGTATTATTCCTTGAAATTATAAATGTAAAAACTATATATAAATTATATACTTCTGCTTATATTTTGGTAAAATTAAAGAAGATTAATTTAATAAATAAATAATATTTGTGACCTAAACAAACTGATATATTTATTACTATTATTATTATATTGCAAAATTTTATTTGAAACTAATCTAATAAGAATCTAATAATGAGTTTACACTGATATAAGTCAGATATTCATACCCAAATATTGATTCCAAGAAAATAATTAAATGAATTAAATGAAGATGAAAATATAAATGGTTCTGAAAAGGAAATACAGTCAACACTAAATGGTAATATGAGTTTTAATCAGTAAAAAATGGAATATTTTCAATGTACAATAGCCAACATCAATGGCACATATTAGCAAAATCTGAAAGTTTATCTTGCAAATATTAATTGTAAGCATCACAAGTAAATTTAGGATGTGTCATATTATAATTAACAGTTTTCACAATTTATCATCATTAACTATCTTTTTAGAGTGAAATACAAGAATTAAGAAATCAAATATTAAATTCTTTGGATCATCCTCAAGAAGTTACTCCATTGATAAACAAACTTAACTTTGCCCAATGTACTTATCTTTTATCAGTATTTCGTTTGGAAATTATGAGGTAAGAACTAAATTTATTAAAATATATTTAATCTCTATTAATTCGTGTAATTTTCCTTTAGAGTACAAAATGTTCATGGTCAGACACCATTCCATTGTATGCTTCAATATTTGGAAGATCCGTCCATTCAAAAAGATAAAGCTGGAATGTGGCAATGCATTCTTTCTGTTGCTGATAAAGTATTTTTGACATATTTAGATGTTATGACTCTGAAGGTAAAAATTTGTTTATAAGAATATATTGTTTATTACATTCTTTCATATTTGAAATTTATTTGACTTTTATATTTTATATATTTAATCAAATATAAAGCAAGTGAACACTGATTATATTTTTATTTTATCAATATATAAATTAAAAATTGTAAATATACATAAGTCTGTGAAAAACTGTTTGCTTTTTTAAATAGCTATATAACTCTCTCTCATTTAAAGGCAACTATTAGTAATTTCAATTTTACAAAATGCTTTTGAATCCAATAGGAAATGAATAATGATGTAGACACTGATGTAGACAAATAATGGAAAAATTTGTTTTATTTGAGAGCTATATAACTCTCTCTCATTTAAAGGCCTATTAGTGTCTCCATTGTGTTTTTTTCTTGGTTGTTGCGATTTGAATTTTACAAAATGCTTTTGAATCCAATATGAAATGAATAATGATGTAGACACTGATGTAGACAAATAATGGAAAAATTTGTTTTATTTGATCTTCATTTGCCAATCTAAACTCTGTGCTTAAATCTTGCCTAACTTATTAGGTTAAGAAATGAATAATGTTCATAATGAATGAATAATTCCAGAGAGCTTATTTTAGTGAATTCTATTGAAACTATAGGCCAATAATTATTATTTATCTGTGTAAATCGACTGAAATTCAATCATTTATGGAATTCTGGGATGCAGTCTTATGCATTCATTATCTTATTCAATTTTGTCAGTTTGTAATGATTGTTAAGATTGACAACAAGAACATTTTAAAAAGCTCCATCATGAGTAAAAACATTAGTTTGTGCTAATGTTTTTTACTCATGATGGAGAATGTTATGTTAGGGATTAAGTGATAAATGGTTTTTTTTTGTTTTATAACAAGTTATTTAATGATCTATAAGATTTACTTGGATTCCTCATAAGATTTTTCAACAATTGAAACAAATTATAAGCTCCATAGGGTTACTGAACTTAGATTGGTTAGAAAATTATGAAAGAATGTCAATAAGTAGTGAACATGGATTCAGGGAAAAGAAGGAATGATTTCTACCTGAAGATAAAATTATTAACAGCAGATCATTTGTTATAACTAAAAAGTGTAAACAAATTAAAAATAACTGTTTATAAAATTATATTAATATATTTATTAAACTTCTTGGATAATATTAAATTGTTATGGAAATATATTGATAAATCAACAAATGATTTTTTGTATACATTTCCTAAAATCAACAATATAAATATATTATAATGTCAATAAATAGTGAACATGGATTCAGGGAAAAGAAGAAGGAATGATTTCTACCTGAAGATAAAATTATTAACAGCAGATCATTTGTTATAACCTGATAACAATTGAAACAAATTATAAGCTCCATAGGGTTACTGAACTTAGATTGGTTAGAAAATATTAAACTAGCTGTTATATCATTTCAATACAATGAAAGAATCAAAATAGTCAATACTAATATATATTGTTATAATAAAATTCAATTTCATTTATATCTTTTCAAAGCTGTTGAAGTTGAATTACATTTATATCAAGAAGACAGAAAAATTAGACCTGAATGGAATAGCTTATTAATTTTTTATTAATGGAACATTTTTTATCTCAATAAAATAAATATAACAAAAGTAAAATTATCAAAAGTTATTAAAATGCATAATAAATATTATATAGAAGTATTTCCAATTTAATATATAATGAGGAGAGATGAAGTTATTGAGTAGTTTAAATTTTATGTATTTGCTGGTTTTATATAAAAACTATTTGAAATGTCTTTTGAATTTAAGTAAATATAGTAACAGCTGAACATACAAAATTACAACGACCAGTACAAAAGCAATAAATTATGTAAATAAAATTTTTGTCATCAATCTGCAAGTATACAAACATTCAGATATCATAGCAACCAGATCAATAATAGAAAAATATTCCATTTAGTACTCTGTTGTGTTTATTTATTGCCAAGTTACCTTAAGTTAGACAAAAAATATTTAAAAAAAGAATGTAAAATGTCATTGAGAATAATCTGTCTTGATCTAGATATATGTTGAGTTTGCCCTTAAAATAAATACAAAAAAAGAATAAAAGAAAATTGAATATTAAGAAATGAAAATGCCAATACTTTAAAATTTAATCTTGGATCATCAGAAAAAGTTTTTTAAATTAGATTACATTTATATTTAATCAAGTTATTATTTAGTGCATAAAATTTATAATTAATATTATTACTAATAATTGATTTTAAACATAAATAACATCCTTTTCATAGCAGTTGTCATTAGTAATTAATAATGACTAAAAATATAGAATTATATATGTTTTCTGAGAATAAAAAAAAAGATAATTTTGATTGAAAATTATTTACAAATAATAATTATGATCTAAAAGTGGAAATAAATTCTGTTTCATTTTTAAGTACTATATTTACCTGAACAGAAGTTAATCTAGGATTTTATTATATTATAATATATATCATAAAGAAAATTTTCAATAACCGAAAATAAAATTTCTTTAAAAAAATATCATGGACATTTAATAAAATTATCATAGGATTCATTTAAAAAATTTATAGCATAAATTTTTTGTTAATTTTCAGGCTTAAATAATAATATTTTTTGTATTCTGCTACTAAAAGATGAATTTTTATCTGCCTGGTAACAGTAGTAAATGATTTATGGCTTAAGCTGAATTTTAAATCAGAAAAATATTGTTATTTAATATAATCATATATTATATGATTGAAATAATATTTGCTATGTTGATTATTATAATCATTGATATAATATTCTGATAAAGTAATAATTAATCAGAACATTATATCATTGATTAGAATAATTAATATAATAAATATTATTTCAAACATATAATTGTGTTAAACAGTGAAATTTTTCTGAATTAATATTCAATTTAAATCATTAATCATTTACAACTATTATCAGGCAAATAGAAATTTATCTTTTATTAGCAGGAATATTCTTTTAAAAAGTTTCTTATTCATTATTGCATTAAAATTTGATTTACTCTGTAAATTGGTGATTTTATTATGAGTAATTTTTGTTTATTACAATTGTTTATTTTATTAATATGTTTTAAATTTAATATTGTGAAAAGTTTAAATGAAAATTAAAAATAATCATAAATGTCTAATTATCATATATAAAATACAAAAGTGTATAAAAATAAAATTTTTATTAATAATATCTTCAGACCAATTTGGGACTATGTAAAATTTAATAAAAAAATTATATTTGTATGAATTTTATTTTTCTTAAACTTTAAGAAAAATTTAATGTATAACTTTTAATTGGCTAACTTAATATTAAATGAATTCATTAGGAATATTTCTTTAAATTCAAGAAAGGAAAGAATATTTTATAGAATGGGTTTATCAATATTAATAATTTAAATTGGCTAATAATAGCCTCTTTTTGATAATTATATTTAGAAAATATTGTATTTATTTTAAGTTAACAGAATTAATATAATTTCTAAACATTGCCTTATTTTTAAGTCAATATTATTTATAAATCCAATTCATTATATAATAATATAAAATAGTCTCAATTCTAATTCAATACAATTATAAATTGAATACTGATTTTAAATAGACATTTAATGATAATTTAGACCCATGGTTCCCAATGTGGGACGCACTCCCCACGGGGTAATTTGACTTTTTAGGGGGTAATTCGAGAATGAGTTATTAACTGTGAATTTTTTCAATTTCTTATGGTTCTAGGGGGTCTCATATACAGTATATAAATATATATTGTGACATACACATTTTTAAATAAAAATCGGAATGTATCTTGAAACTTTATTTTCTATTTTTTCATATCACTTTGTACTATTATTATTTTTTTAACAGTATCTTAGTGATTTCTTCCTCAGTACTTCAACTATCCTTTTGTTCTTTTATTTTTCTCTTTCATAGATGCCATGTTCTTTGGAAACTTGTTTAGACTAAGTTAATGACTTCCTCCACATAAATAGGAGTTCACTTTTTCAATAATTAAAATTATATATCACAAGGGCATCAGAATTTTAGAGATGCTTAGGTGGGACATGGCCAAAAAAAGATTGGGAACCACTGATTTAGACAAATATAATAAAATAAAATTCCGACAATAATCTCTATTCAAATGCTAAATAACTATATCTTTAGTACAGCAGCTGTAAGTAATAGAGATGAGAAAGATTTTGTATTTAGTTTTTTTATTAGACTGATTTATTTTAATTATATTTAATCAAATATTATTTCTATACAATATCGATTATTTTTATATTTTTAATTTTGAAAAAATCAAGTTGAATGTTTTATAATTATAGAATGCTAAAAATATATTTTTCTTTCTTAATTGTATAATTTCCAAAATTTTTCAATTAAAATACTAATTACTGACTGAAAAATACATCTATCAGTAGACAGCTGTAGGCATATTTTAAGTTTCATAAATAATTATTCTGATACTCCTTATTAATGTAAAAATTTTTATGAAAGTGAAAAATCAAAATATTCAATGTAGATGTATCATTATTTTTACATTTCCAACAGTTCTAAGAAATCAGGAACAAGATCACTATTAATTACAAAAATCTTGTACTATATGAAATATATGCTGTAATATGAAATATGCAATATATGTATGTCTATAATATTAAAGATGTACTCTGCATTTCCATAGAGAATTTAGCCATTATCAAATTTGAAAAAAACTTTGTAAAAAATTTAATGATTATGGAAAAATGTTCTTTTTTTGTAATCCTTTGGATCTTTTTCCATAACCTAAGAGAATAATTGAAGAGATGAAAAAAAACATCAAAACATAGAAAATCAGTCTTACTCGTTAGAATTTCACAAACCAGTTATCAAAATGAAAAAGATGTTATAGGGAAAAAAATTGGATAAAGAATAATGTTTACTAAGAGAAATACACTACACTGAATAGTGGATTGAAAAAGATAGAATCACAGAAAGAAATCTGGTGTATATAGTATTCTGATTGTGAATAATCATATTAATAAGAAAGAGAAATATATTAGCTACACATCACACTGCTTAGACAAATGGTTAAGAGAACACTTCATTGATGTCAAAAGGAATTCAGTAATACCCTGACTCACATAAATTCGGAGGTATGTAACTTCTCATCCTACCCCCTCACCCATTTTGTTTGTTTCACAATTATATAGTGCATAAATATGTATGTACAGTTCCTTCCAAAAAGATAATCACCTGCTTCGCAGGAGCTGAGCTTACCGGAAGTTGATTGGTTATAAAGTCTGTCAGTTCGAATCTGCATAGTGAAAGCTAAAAATGAATCTGACTAAGAATAGGGGTGAGGTATACGAATGAGATGGGTTGATTACGTTCTGATAAAGAATAGGGGTGAGGTATAAGAATGAGATGGGTCGATTACAGTGCTCTGAATCGAAAAGATTAATCGCTGCTTACTATTTCAATCTAAGCAGACTTTCTAGTTACGAATTGAGTAAATAGATAACACATTCTAATATTAATTTTAAATTTTGAATATTGGTAATTATATATTTACAAATTTATTTTTTTAAATTCTAATATGCTAATATAAATATACCGTATTTGTTTGCCGCCATATATTATATATAAACTATATATAGAATTTTTTTTATATATTCCCGTCGAGGATAAGAATGAAATTTTATTTGCATAAATGTGATTTTTTTGAAGTTTAAATTGAAAAAAGATTTCATATCGAGAATGGCAGCGATGTTTTATGAATTATAACTAGTTTTATAAGTAATATATATATATATTCGGAAAGACAATTATTTGAATAAATCTGAAGCAAATGCATATTTATATATGACTAGTTCAAAATAAACATTTAATGATAGCATATTTATATATGATTAGTTCAAAATAAACATTTAATCATATAATTAATAAAGTATTTCATAAGAAATGATTTTTTAAAATGAAATTTTGTAGAAACTGAGATTAGCATTTATATCTTTGCAAATCGAATCCAATTGTTTTATAATATTTTGAGTGAAAACAATAAAAATACAAAGTGAAAGATAGTTATATCTTTACTAAAATAAATAAAATATAATATGTAAATATGTAACAATTGAAATCTGTTATATGTGGTCTTTATACAGAACTTTCAGAAAGACATGGTAGAACATGAACTATAAATTTGATTATCCAACACAAATATAAACTCTTATTAGAAAAATTAATTATGAGTCTTTAATTACAACTACATATTATAAACTTTTATAATTTGTTGTTTTCTTGATAATAAAGAGCCAGTTAAGAACCTAATACATATGTACCTGAAATTAGGATTTGGGAATCTGTAGGTATCCTAACTTATATTATGCTTCCCATTCCCATCTATTTTGTATTCTGGTATACATTTAAAATCACAGAGAGCTTATGCTTGTTATATGGATATGCAGTGGGAAAATGCAAAATTGCTTAAAACAATAAAAATTCTGAAAGAAGGAAGGAAATATAAATCATCTAACTATTTATGAAGGAAAACTAAAAGGGGAAGCTATTATTAATAAAATTGACTTATGCATTGTAAGCTCATCATGGAAATTGTATATGAAATAGTTTTATAAGTAAAAACTACCTTTCATATTGAATGAATTTGTCATTGGCATACATGATTACCTATGGCATGTGAAAATCATGGATTATAACATTAACATAATACTGTTAGTATTCAATATCTCTGTTAATTTTTAAAGGTGTTATTTTAAATTTGTTTTCAAAAAAAGCTAATAATAGTAATCATAGTACTGTATTCTATAATCTAACATGCATAATATAACATATTGACTGTTTTTAAATTAATTCACATAAGTTTTTGCTTTAAACATAGAGTTTAAAATGTTTAATGATCTTTTATATATGTGATTATTTAAATTGAAACTGATGAAAATTTATTAATGAGCCAAAAACATTTTTACTTTTTAGTAATTACAACATATTGAATTTTAACCTGCTCTTGTGCTATAATTTTTCATAACTTCATAATTTGTAAAAAATGTTGGGGACAATGAGTAGAACATAGTTTTCCATTATTATTTTTTCTTAAAATTGACAGGGCTCAAACTATAATTGAAAATATTAAAATATTTTAAATAATATCTTTTAAAATTTTGTTCCATAATTTTCACATATTGCAAGAGTAAAAAACTTCGCTACTGTTCATCTGTAAACTTAAAACAAGCACATTTTAGTAAGAAAATAAAAGTTTATTAAATACAAATTTCTTATATTAATAATACACATTGAAATATATTTTTGGCCCTGTTAAGCAAAAGTTCACAAAAATAATATATCAAACAACAACAAATTTAAACAACATTTCAAACAGACAGTTTTAGAAAACATTACATCAGAAAAGAATGTTGCAAGACCTCTAAGTCACTAAAGAAGAGAGTTGATGAACATAAATATGATATAGCATTAGGAAACCTTAATATTGCATTAGCCAAAAGGTTTTATGAAGTGGACTTTACATAATATGGCAGGAGCAAAAGTTGTAAAGTAGATTTCCAATTCTAGAAAAGTGAGCAAGGCTGAAGTATTATGCATGCGTGAAAGAAAAAAGCAAACATTTATAATCAACAAGAATAGCCTAGAGATTCTACTGATGTCATAGCAGTAGTATGTAAAAAATGTTCTATAACCTATTGTTAAAAATATATTCTTTAATTACATCCTTGTTATACCAGTATATACTAAAATATTCCTTATTTATTTTTGTGCCATACCATCCATGATGTGTTATGTAATGTTATGTTTTTTGGAACTCTCTCTTCTGTTCAAAACTTTTAAATATGTTATGTTGTTCAATATTCTATTTTTGTGAGCTGAGAATGGCTAATAGGGCCATAAATGTTTTTTTCAATGTGCATTATTAATATAAGAAATTTGTTTTTAGTAAATTTTTGTTTTCTACTAGAATGTGCTTATATTTCCAAGTTCCACAAACTGTTTTGTAATGATAAAATTGCCCAAAAAAATATAAAAATTATGTAACTAAATATACAAATTGAAAGTACAAATTAATTAATTTAAATTTTTTTATGTTTCTTATTTAAATATTTTTAATATATTAATTTAGGAAACAGTTTTGGAAGAAGTTGAAAAATATCAACAACATAGGAAAATTAATTGGAAAAATGGTCATGTATCTGGAACTGTATATGGTGGCAATGATATCAAAGTTAAAGATCTTATGACTAGGGTATTTGATATGACAGCCTGGACTAATCCATTGCATCCTGATGTATTTCCTGATGTGATTAAAATGGAAACTGAAATTGTGAAAATGGTTTGTAATTTATTTGGAGGCAAAAATGAAGAATGTGGTATGGTAAGTTTATTATTTAAATATTTTTATTAGTAAAATATTCTGATATTTATCATATATTCTATCTGTTCAAATTAGGTCACATCTGGAGGAACAGAAAGTATTATTTTGGCATGTAAAACATATAGAGAATATGCAAAACATGAAAAAGGTATCAAGTCTCCTGAAATGTAGGTGACTGCAAATTAAATTAATAATTACAATGTTTCACATAAATGGCTGACAAAATCATATTTTATCAAAATGAAATTTAACAAATATTTAAAATTAAAAATTTAGACATTGAGCAATAAAGAAAAAATTTATTTTATAAGATATACTGTACATTCCATTTAATATATTTTCTTTATAATGTACAATAAAATATTAATATTCATTTCCACCAGAAAAAAAACTGATATCAACCATGACATATTGATATGAAACCTAAAATTTCTGCCTTTTAGATACAATGGTTTTAAAATGGTAGTATCATACAATGCAATATATACTATATTGTAATTTGTTTTTATATTCCATAATAATAAAGAAATTTAATTTTTAATAAATGAACAAAATATAAATAGTTATTATATTCTCCCCATTCTAAGACACAGATTTTTTTTCAAAATAATACACAAGCATATATAAATTGAACCAAAAAGATTTTAATATTATAAGTACTTTCAGGTATTAACTCATCATCAATATATTACATATTGAAGATGCTACAATTGGAAAACGTTTTCAGATACACAACTATTCATAAATCCCATCCATATCACAATAAATAACACTACCCTTTCCCTTTGACTACAAGAAAAATAACTTGTACCTGCATTCCAATCCACAAAAGGAAATTTATTACTTAGGAAGATTCTGTTACACCATTAAAATGAATCATTACTCAATCAAGACATAAGAATTAAATATTAACAAAAATATAAAAATTATATTAAACAATAAGGTAAAAGATATAATATCAATATAAATAAAATGTAATGGATCATAGTGACACACTTATACAATGCCTATAGTCCATGTATCTTAAAGGCATTGAAGGCCAAGAAGGCATGAATATCAGAAACAATTTCTTGGGTATGGACATTATCCAGCAGATGGAATTCCACTTTATAAAAATCTAGTAGAAGTCAAAATTTAAAGAATTTGTTTGTTGATATTGATTAATTTTTTGAGATACTTAGTCCAAATAGATTTCATTAAGGAAGATCAGTTATCAGAAAGTGTAATACTTAAAATACAGTTCAGATAAACTCTATAGCTCATTCATCCAAAAAGTTTAAAAATTTTAATGATACAGATTTGTACTTCAAAGTTAGCTTAGTCATAGGATCCATACTAAACAAAGTTTGTTGATCTATGTTATTTTGATTTTCAAACTAGAACTTTATTATAGGTTTTTCATTTTTTAATATTTTTAAAATTGGGATGCATCTTGAAATTGATGTCAAAACAAACACTGTTTTCTAATTTGAAGATACAAATCATTGCTATGTCAATTGTAAATAATACGATAGTTCTAAAAGCAAGTATTATTTAAAGAAATATTACAAAATATTCAAATAACAAATTTGAAGATAAAAAAACAAAATCAAAATAAAATGTGCAAAAGAAATTTTAGTGCAATTGATATACAGTGATTAGGTCTAAATATGATGTCTCAGCTAACTGTATAATAATTGAATGATATATGCTAATTGATCAGAATCATCAGATATTGTACAAATTTGATAAAAAATATTTGAAGTAGCAATATCTATATCAGATAGTGATCTCCAATACTGTAGTCTGTTTATATATTGAATATTTTTAATAGCTAACTGATGTCCAGGTGCTCACGATGATAACAGTGTATAATAAATAGAAAACATCAGCTTTTATTTCAGAAGTTCAAATATAAAACACTTGTTTTTTTGTTATTGATTTTTTAGATAAGTAAACTTTGCTTAGTAATTGAGCTTTATAATTTTTAGTCTAGATTTACAATATAAAAGAAAACAAAGTTATTTCTCAAACTCTTTCTCACAAAGCACTTTCAAGTATTTATCCATCATCAGTATTCTATAAACTGAGAAACAACACATGGAAACATCTCACTTCCACTATGTCAAAATCTCTAATCTCAATCAACAATGATAAATAATGCTACCTTTTTCCTTGATTTAGAATAAGTTTGAATAAATTTTTTTATTCCATGCTTCTACCAAAAACAGAGAAAAATGAGATTAAATTATGCAAGTAAATTAATGGTGATTTAGAATTGATAAAAATTATCTTGATGTGAAACTTTGATGAGCAATAACTATTTTATATTAATATATTATTTTAATGATATTAGTGGGAAATCTAATAGTCTTTTGTTCAAGATAGAACTTTACTGAACTTTATTTATTTTTCATTGACAAATAATCTAACTGTGACAAATATCTTCACAAACAATACAGTTAAGTTTATTTATACATATTGATTTGGTATAAATACTCTTTTATTGAAATTAATATTATGTCATGAATATGTTAATGCATGTTTATAACCATTAATTTGAATAAACATTAAATGATGATGTCGGAATGATGAATATTAAATAATAATTAAAATTGCCCTTTATTTCTATTTTATTGCTATGTAGTGCCTCATGATTCAGTTGGGAAATATTTCAACTCTTCACAAATTAGGCTTAGATGACCATATCAACTTTTAATTTGGAACTATCTAAGCTTATATAATATAATTCAATATAGGAAGTTCCAATTTACAAGTTCCTGGTTTCCAAGTTTTTTCAAATATGAAGTATCAAAAAAATCAAAAATATAACATTAATTCAATAAATAAATGCTAAATATTCATAAAAAGGAAATTAAGACCATGGATATAGCTACAAAATACAACATGATTTGTAGCAGAAAATCCATCATCTGCTACAAAATAGAAAAATCAAAATCACGGTCTAATATTTGGTAGTATGCATTCTAGCTGCCATTGTATAACCAGCAAATTATGTAAATAATTTTCATACTTGAGTTGTTCCTAAGGCATGTATAAAAGCTCATCTAATCATTTGTCAGTGATGATGGCAAAAAATAAAAATTGCTTAATATTCAAATGACAAATACTTTTTTTATCATCACTATTTGCTTGATTTTAAAGGCTATATTTTCATTTATTTAGATAAATAAATCATTGTTTAATCATATACTATTGATTTTGTTGATCTTTACTTAATTTTATTATTTGTAAAATTTTGTTGTCAAGAACAGAATTCCTGGTTTATTAAATCAGACAAATTATAATAATGAAGAAATTATTTAGGTCATATTAGTGTTAAAGAATTTTTATTCTTTGTTATTGACAGAAAAGTAGATGAACTGCTATCTTACTTGTTAGGCACAATCTGAGAATAGATTATTTATATAATATGCCAATAAAACCAGAGGGTGTGCTACTTCCACTTTTTGGCAGCTCTCTTGAATTTTTCTGTTTCAAAGCAGACTAAGGAGTTTTGCTACAGAATCAATTGTACTATATTATATAGCTAAAAATGTGGGTTTAAATGCCTTTTCATGAATGCTTCAAATTTATTTGCAATTAATATTCATATTTTTGATTTTTTAACACTTCATATTTGAAAAAACTTCATAAATCTGGGAACTTGTAAACCAGGTAAACTGAGAACTACCTCTATATAATTTTAAAAATGATAATATATATACACACTATTTTATACTAAAAAGAATGTTCTGAATTCTTCCTAAAATTATGTATATGATGGTTTAATATCTGCATAATATATAGAAGATTATTAATCTAAGACTTGGAGAAAGTAAAGGTGATGTAAATTTTTCCAAAGCTGTAGAGATTATAAATTTTTTTCAATGTATAAAATGTGATTTATGAAATAATGGTTTTATAAAAAAAAATTAATAATTAAGGAGTCATAATAGTTTGTGATTCAATCTTTAATAAATCTGTTTAATAAAAATTATATAATAGTATGGAAAAGAAGAAATAAATATTGGGAAAATCCTCATTTTATCGTATATATGTTGAAGTTTTAGTACAATATAAATCAATGCTGTACTTAGTCAAAATCATTTAAACATCAATTTCTGTTGGCATATTTTATTATAAATACAAAAGTAAAATGTTTTAAAATATAATAAGTCAAATTGTTTTAAAATAAATTGGAATCAGTTAAGAGGCTAATATGATTAAAATTTTAATTTATTCTGATTATATTAAGTACTTATTTTCAATTTAATTTTGCCTAGTTTTGTTATTTTATTCATTGGCAGCTTTTGATTTAGATTTGTTTTGTTTTTATTTTATCTAATTTAGATTTTGATTTTATGTTAGGAATAATACGTGTTGTTGTTATAATTTTAAAATATTAGAAATAGCAAAGTAATAAGATTGTGTAGATGAATTTATTGTATGTTTTTGATACATTTTTAGACTATTTTTTGCAATTTTTATTTTGTTATCTTGTTAATAGAGTTTAACTATTTACAATTTAAATTTTTAAAATTTATATTGATATTAAAATATATATGCTTTTAAAACAAATCATTTTCTTAAAACTTAATATCAATTCCAAAAGTATTGATATCATGTTTTAAAAATAGTCCATAAGTATATCATACAATTCAATATTCTAGGTCAGTTATATGTAAATACTGAAAATATTAATGTGTATTGATATCAAATTTTAAGAAAATGAATGCACCAGATCAGCACTTCTCAAACTTTTCCACTTGACGATCCCTTTTACCCCAAGAAAATATTTTTGTGATCCTGGGTATAGAAGTATATAAATTAAAAATATGAATTAAAATATTTGCTAAAATTTTTGCAACCCCAAAATTTTGTTATGTGACCGACACTTTAAGAAACACTGCACTAGATTACATTGAATTATATTCTGAGATATCTATTCCAAATTAAAACATGCTAGAATTTGACAAACTTGAATTAATTGAATCTCTTAGTTTCAAGCATTCATATATGCCAGACACTTATTATTGTTTGTTGAATTTGAAATGTTTGATTATATAAATAAATACAATAATTAGAATAAACTATGTTTTATTATAGTATATCAGTAAAGTCTTTATTTTACCAGTTGCAAGTTTATCATTTATGTTTGAAAGTTTTGCTATAAACTTTTTTATTGATTGAAATACTTATTGAAAATATATAATGCTTAGTGTTAATATATTTAAGATTATTTTATGTTAAGTATACTTATTTGTTTGTGTTTTATTTTTTTAGCATTATACCAGTTACAGCTCATGCTGCATTTGAAAAGGTAAAGATTTTCTTAAAATGATTACATTAAAATTCAATTGATCTAATATTAAAAAAATCAAAAGAATATATTATAAAAAATTTGTTATGAATAATCAAATTTGATTCAACACTTATATTTCTTTTGACAAATAAGGCAAAAAGTTTTTAAATATACCAATTAACAATTATTAATCAATATTATCATTTATACAATTGTGAATCTCAAATTTATGAAAAAAAGAATTGAGTCAAATTAAAGATTTTCCTTTGTTTTTAACAGATGTTTAATAGCTATTTATTGAAAGTTAAATTTAAAAATGTTTTTATGAAACTTTTTGGTAAAAAGATTGTTGCCATATTAATTGTCATTTTTGAGGATGAAGTAAAAAGTTTAAACTATTTTCTTCATTCTCATAACCAGAACCAAAATTTCAAATAAATATATTTTTGGTTCTTATAAATGATTTTACAAAAACCAGAAATTTCAAATATATTTTATGAGAAATGAAATGAATGATAGTTGTTTTGTATTTATCTAGGATACCATAACTGCATCTAGCAATCATTATGTGTTGGTTGCATTTCCTATTTCATTAATTCTGCCAAAAATTTTTTGTGCATTTTGTTTGATTTTAATCCAATATTTTTCTTCTTAAAGTATTTTGATTTTGCTTTTATACTGTTTAAGTTATTATTTTAATATTCTATAATACTATTATGAATAATACTTGTTTCTAGGAAAATGCAATTATTTCCAATTGATATAGCAATGATATGTTTTTATCAAATTAGATAGTAAAAAGTTTGTTTTTACTTCAATTATAAGATGCATTTTGATTTTGAAGACATTGAAAAGTGTAAAAGACTGTCTTAGAAGTGAAGAAACATTAAATATTTATATTTTGCTTCATATATTAAAAAAAATTATTTATTGCAAAAAAATTATAAACAATACTGTAACACAAGTAGTCCTTGATTTAACCACTTGTATTTATAATAGTGATTTAGCTTATTAATTCTGTGACTGCTCAAAGTAATTCAATGAGTTTGAGTCCCTGATCCTATTGTGTGATATATGGAAAGTGTCTTTTTTTTGTATCTGATTTTTGTAGTTTTGTGTTTTTTATGTTTATTAAGATAATGTATAATGTTCTAGTAAACATTAGTAGTGGAAAATCCATAAATTTTGGGTATTTGTGATTTACAATTATTCCACTTTACAATGGTGGGATTCAAAACCAGACCCTATCATAAATCAAGGATTAACTGTTTATATCAAACAATAAAAAATTATATACAGTGGGTGATCGGTTAACGAACATAATCCGTTCCAAGAAAATGTTCGTTACCTGAATTGTTCGTTAACCGATCATCGATTTACCATAGGATTAATTGGGGAATTTGATTAATTCGTTCCGGAGATCCAAAAAAACATAGTAAGAAATTATATAATTTTTTATCTATGTTTATTTATATGTAATAACAATAATATATACATGCCTTCTTGCATTATTATCTATTATGTTTATTTTCCGATAAAGAATCTGCCAATATCGATTGCTTTTCAAAATTTTTCAAAAAAAAAAAATAAAAGAAAAAGAAAATTTCGCTCATCATTGGATTGGAAGAGTTGCAAATTCATTGCTTACTGTATATAACTGGATACAGATACTGAAAGCCTCTATTTTTCCACATCTAAGACTTTCCAGTGTCGATTGCTTTTCTTTCTCCTTCAGGATTTTTTGGAAGTGATTAATAGCATTGTCATGATAGAGATCTCCAAGTCTATTAACCTTAACCTGGTATGGATGCCATTCTAACACCAAAAAATTGTAAAATTCAACCTGGTATGGGTGCCATTCTAAGACCAAAAAATTGTAAAATTAACCTGGTATGAGTGCCATTCTAAGACCAAAAAATTGTAAAATCTCTCCAATCTGGTATGGGTGCCATTCTAAGACCAAAAAATTGTAAAATCTCTCTCTTACCTTCTTTAATAAATCTCCAAAAAATTGTAAAATCTCTCTCTTACCTTCTTTAATAAATCTTTGACATCAAAATATTGTAAAATCTCTCTCTTACCTTCTTTAATAAATCTTTGATGTTTAAGTTGTCTCCAAGTTCATTTTAATCGGGAAAAACTACTGTTCTCTCATCCGTTAAATCTCTCTCTAACCTTCTTTAATAAATCTTTGATTTGTTTTACGTTTCGAGTTCATTTTAATCGGGAAAAACTACTATTCTTCCATCCTTAAGGTGGTGAGTTCATTTTAATCAGGAAAAACTATTGTTCTTCCATCCTTACCCATAAGGTTCATTTTAATCAGGAAAAACTGCTGTTGTTCCATCTTTAAACTCAAATTCATTTTAATCGGGAAAAATTACTGTTCTTCCATCCTTACCCATACAGTTCATTTTAATCGGGAAAAACTATTGTTCTCCCATCCTTACCCATAAGTCCACGAAGTTGCAAGGCCTAAGTCTGTCATTCCGTTAGATTAGTTAAGTCGAAATATCATCATAGAATATTTTTATCTGTCGGCGGCCACTTATAGAGCCGCCATCATCACAGGTCTGACCAGCACCTATGATGGAGTCAGCTGGAAGATTGAAGGATAGATTTCAATGGTCCGGGCCCAGATCTCTCTAAAAAAATGGAGGAGTGGGACCCCCGGATCCTCCGGAATGGTAAGCCACAACTTTACCATGCAGCCATCCGGCTTGTCAATCATTTAGTCAGTCCACAGGTCCCACAGTTTGTTCTGTGAAGTGTTCGTTAACCGAACATAAAATTCTTTCAAAAAAGTGTTCGTTATCCAAACTGTTCGTTAACCGATCACCCACTGTATACCTATCATGGTCAAATTGTGGCTCCATGATATTTTCAGTGTAATCTTTATCATGAACTCATGAACAGTCAATTTAATTTAACTGTTTAATTTAAAAAAATAATATATTTTTAATTAATTTATTTATTGTAAAAAATAATATGCATCTATACAAAATAAATATATGTGAAATATAATAAACAAATTTTTGAAATCATTGGTTAAAATTATTCCAAAATATTTGAGATTCTTTTAAGTGGCTTCGGATGATATGAAACTACAAGATTTAAGTACATTGCTTTTCACAAATTCAATATCTTTATTGCCTTCTAGCAGGAATAATATTATACGATTATAAATTATGCTTAAACTATATATTAAATATTTTTTATTAAGTTAATCCGAAGTGCTTTCAGCATAATCATAGCCCTCTTCAATGGTACAATCCTTAACTGAATACAGAAAATCAAACTTAGAATGTCTATGTTCAGTTTTTTGTATTCAATTAAGGATTATACCACTGAAGAGGGCTATGATTATGTCGAAAACACTTCATATTAACTTAATAAAGTGTTTAATATATAGTTTAAGCATAATTTATAATCATATAATATTATTCCTGCTACAAGTGCTGTAAAGATATCTGATGATATGAAATTTGGTCACTCCTGGTATATGCTATAATTTTGTTTTTCTATTTTATCTCTCATTGTATTAGTTTTGGAATATGTAGAATTTTAATTATTATATTAAGCAGTATATTATAATAGAAATGAGTAGAAATATTTGTATTTTATAGCTAAAGCACATTAAGTGTGAATTATTAAGTGGGATATATCTATATATCAGTAATAATCAAAGTATTGCATGCATACCATTTGCAGCCTTCAACATTTCTTGTAGGATATGAGCATTTTATCAAAAATAAACTTAATTTTGAAAATAATTTTTTTTAAATTTTAATATACATTCATAGAAATAATTCTCTTATTGTTATATATTAATAAATAATTACTTCTAATATACAGAAAACATCTTCATGTTATCTTCAAATTGCTCTTTGATGACAAATGACAATTGTTATTGATATAATATACCAGAGTTTTTCATTCCATCAGTTTTATTTTTTTTACAAATTTAATTGGGAATGATAAAAACTATATAAAAATTATTATTGTGAATATTTGTATTGCATATGTAATTACTAGAATAATTTATCCTCTTATTTTTTCAAATTATAGAACTCCAAATTGATTTTATATTGTCATTTACTTACAAAAATAATTATACTATGAAATTATTGATGTGACACATTTTATTTACTAAATTTGTTTAGTTGGCATTCAAACAAAATATTGACTAATATTACTCTATATAAATATATAATAAATGAAAATAAATTGCCGTAAAAAAAAATAAAATTGTATAATATATACTATAAATATTTCCTGTAATACAGTAATTTCCTGTTAATTATATACAGTGGTTCCCGATTATAACACGAGTTTGCGGGGTGGTGATCTGACCCGTTATAAGACAACTGTGCTATAACCAATGGCTTCTTTTATTTTTAATTTAGTGATTCTAAATTAGAGAATGAGAGAAAGCTGTCCAATTTATCCAAGAAGGTTCATAATCTTTCTTTTTCTGCAATCCATCCTTGTATTGTGACGGATGGATGTCGAATATGCGATGTATTATATTTTTCTCAGAATTTCTTTCAAATGAATGGGAACAGGAAAGATCTGCAGTATATCCGAATCTGCAGTATAAATGAGAGTATTATATCTGAGCACTGTATTATATATTCCTATGCTCTGGGTACATGGTTAATTCAGTTTAATTAATATTAGAAAAACTGTTATGAAAAGAGATGTTTGTTTCCTGAAGTTGATATAAGCCCAACTCCTTTTATAAAAATTTTTGTTTTACAAAATTTTTTAACTTATATTAGTATATAGTATTTTTCTTCTTCCTTCCTTAGTGTTCTGCTCCAAGCAGGTCCGATGAGCACTTGTAGAAACTTCTCCATTCTTCTCTTTCCTCTGCCCTTTTCTTGAGATTGACATAGCTATTTTTTTCTTTAATTAAATCAATCATTTTCATTCTTTTTCTTCCTCGTTTCTTATCATCTTCCACCACTCCTTCCATCATTTCTAGTAATAAGCAGTTACTCTTGCTTTATTATTCTTCATATCCTTTATTGCTTTTTGAACTTTAGGGAAACTTTTTTGATTGTTTATATGGATTTTCTACAGTTTTAGCCATTCAGATGTTTATAATTTTCAGAAGATTCACAAACTTAGGATTCTGTTTGTCTTCTTAATCTCCATATTTAAAAAATAAATTTACTTCTATGATATTGTGCACTATATATGCCATAAATAATCATGTTTCAAACTTTCAGTGAACCACCTGCAAGAAGAATTTTTTTAATTTGAAAATTAATCTATCCATTGATTTCATTAGTATTATTCCAAACATTGTATTTGTTGATATGCTATAATATTATGAAGCTAATTGAATTTAATATTATTTTTCAAAATTCAGATAAAATTGTTATTCATTCCAAAAGATATTTGTTAAAATATACAGTCTGGATATATATTTTAACAAATAATTTTTGGAATTTATTATTTACTAATAGAACTGCCTAATTTTTCATGTCATTATAGTTAGTATCTTGACAATTGCATTCAGTAGAAAAAATTTAGGACTATCTATTTAATGTACATAATTTCCTAACAGTTAGGTCAACCAAGATTATTGCATGCAAATTGGGTATTTCTCAATTATTGAAAGTCAGATATCAGTCACAATTCATTCTTACAGTCCTGGTGTAATTAACCACGAAATTAGACATGATGGAAATTAGACACACTGGAAATGATGATACTTGTTAGAAAGAGAAGAATTTGCACTTTATCATCTATTGGGTAATTTATAAAATTTATTTGCAAGTCATAATTTAATATTAAAAAAATAAATTAAGGGAAAATAAATTTTGTTTTACAAAATATTAAAAACTAATTTTTTAAAGTTGGGTCATCAGAATCACACTTCCTAAGATTGAAGAATTTTAACACATTGTTCCACTATTGACTATGTTATTAAACTTTACTGATTTGATATTTCTTTAGAATATTTCATCTAAAAATTATTGAATAGCCAATTATTTAAATTAGATCACCAGAACAGCTGTGCTAAGTATAGTAGTTATAGACGGTAATAGAAATCAAAAGCACTAACAGCAGTAAATAAATAAAACAGAATTTTTCAATCTATTTAAATAATTTACTGCGGTTCTATTTTGTTCAGTCAGTATGAAAGATTAATTACTGAACATCTTTGGTTTGCCAGGGTTTTAATAAATTAATAAAAATTATATTTTAATTCGTGATAAATTATAATAAATTCTAAGAAAAATCAAGAAATCAAACGAACAAATAAGTCAAAAAACCTAAAACCCCCTAGTGGAAATAATCTTTTCTCATAAAATAATTTTCACTAGAGGGCTTTTGATTTGTTTGATCTCATAAATTTTGTATAGATCTATTTTATTTTTTATTATTATTTTTTAAATAAAGTATTCCTTAATTATAAAATTTGTAGCACCAATTTTAGTCTTTTGCTAATTAAAGAGTTTTTTTTAATCGTCAAGTAATTTTTATTTGATCTTTGTTAATATCAGTAAGTTTGATTTAAAATTTTCCAGTTTTTTAATAAATTAATAAAAATTATGTTTTAATTCCTTATAAATTATAACAAATTCTAGAGAAATACAAGAAATCAAACGATCAAATAAGTCAAAAGCCCTAAAACCCCCTAGTGGCAATAATCTTTTCTTATAAATTAATTATTTTCACTAGAGGGGCTTGTTTGATCGTTTGATCTCATAAGTTTTCTATAGATTTATTTTATTTATTTATTATTATTATTTTTTCAATAAAGTATTTCTTAAAGTTCCTACAAGTGTTCCTATATATATATAAAACCCAATCTATTTAAATTATTGGCTGCGGTTCTATTTTGTTCAGTCAGTATGAAAGATTAATTACTGAACATCTTTGGTTTGCACTAATTATCAAATCACTCCTATAGAACTGCAGTTGACAGCTTCTTTGATGACTTTTACTTAAGCGATAGTTATTCAAACTGCAAGTAAATGTAACTGTTTGATGATTTAAAAAATAATAATAGTCTGAAAATCGAGAAAAATACTCGGAATTGAATTTTTGTTATCGTTCGAGTTCGTTAATTTTATTCCAAAACGAATCTTCTTTTGTTTAAAATTGATTTTTCAATTTAAACAATTGAAAAAATCTTAATTTCAATTTAAAACTATAGTATTTCTTCTAAATGAACCTAATACCTGATAAATTTTATCCCCTGATACGTCACTTTTTGATTTAATTCATTAGTAAATATTTTAATTACAAGATGGCGCTAAAATTAGTTTAAATCTTGGTTTAAATTAACTGGATGACTTCCTCTATGTTAGAAAAACGAAACCGTCCGTAACATTGCTTAATCGGCCCATCAACATGGCGGACGCGAACATAAATTGGACAATTGGAAAAGTCACTCTTTGATTTAATTCATTAATAAGTTCACTCGTTAATTCATTAATAAGTCTAATTACGAGATGGCGCTAAAATTAGTTTAAACCTTGATTTAACTAGATAACTTCCTCTATGTTAGAAAAACCAAACCGTTAATATTGGTTAATCGGCCCACCAACATGGTGGAGTCGAACGTAAATTGGACAATATAGCAAATTCACTTTGTTTTGGTTGCCAGACGTATCCCATTCGTGTTAATAAGTATTATGACCAATTTCTAATAATTAATAAAAAAGTGTATTATCTCAATATGGAGTATTATATCACGTGAGACTCTCATTTCGGCTTTTATTCTTTTGCTGAAAATGGCCATAAGAGGGAGCCATCCATTATATATTTATATCATTGGTTTAAATTATTTCAAATGATTAAAATTTCCGTTAAACGTATCAAGGGATAAAATTTTTCAAGTATTAGGTTCATTTAGAGTAAATTCCCTGGAAGTTTGTTTTATAAATTTTATAGTATTTCATCGATAAATTTTTATAGGATAGAATTTTAAAACATTTTTCTATAATTTCGGGCTAAAACGTAATAAAACAAAATTAAAAATATTTAATAAATTACAAAAAGTGATATGATATTAATATTTTTTTTAAAATTTAAATTCCACAATGTCGGAATTCGCGCATCAATAAAAATATTCTAGGGAATGTTAAATAATTAGAAGATAATATTTGCTAATTACTTTAATTCGTTACTCCAAAGTGTAATACCGAAACGAAATTGATATTATTACAGTTCCGATTAAATTAATTCTATAATTAAAAGTAAATTAATTAAAATTTTAAACATACGAAGCCAGTTGAATCGAAACGACGAAAGAATAAACTGCGAGTTTAAAATTTCGATAAATTCGTTATATATTTACATCATTTCATTTCCTCGAAATCTTTCTCGATAGAAATAAGTTTCCTTATAGCCTGTATCTAAATAAATTACGAAACTCCGAAACGAAATTCGTATCTAAATAACGTTTTTTATTATTATTTTTTTTATCATAAAGCATATGTAACTATCCTAGCTATAAAATTTGCAGCGAGGTGACGGACATAATTCTGGGAAAAAATATCGCCTTCTTCAGATATTCCTGCACAATACACTCTTCGCTAAGGGTGTGTCGACATCATTTCCTAAGACGTAACTGGTATGGAAAGAGATGAGTTATTTCTTCTTATCCTTAGCAACTCACCCGTATAAATGTCTTCTTCCTCCAGGGTTTAGTATATAGGTTCTTTTATTCTTGCACTTTCTCTAGAAACTGTGTTACATTCTCGTCATTTACCGAACTACTGTTGTTATAGTTAGCTGTCAATGACGGAAGAAGTTTTCTAAACTTGACAGTTTCTAAACTATCTTTGTTTATTCCGTGTCAAAACTTTTTTCTGTTTGTTATATTTTATTACTAAACAAATTTAACTGTTATATATAACTATGTACAGAAAGAGAAAAAGAGAGAGAGAGAGATTCTTTGATTAAGTTCTACGTTTAAACTTTATTTTCCTTACGTATATAAAAATTTTATTATGTTCTTAATACTATAAATCTTATTTGAAATTTCTGCTTTGTATTCTGAATTGTTTGACTTCCATCGAGTGGAAATCAAACAAGCTTTGTTCTCTTTAAGAAGTCTTCTAAACGATACAATCTTCGACTGAAGTTTGCATCGATGAGGAGGAAACTGAGAATGTTTAAAAATAATCGATTGATACGGACAAAAAAAACTCTTTTATAAAATATATAATTACCTTATTTTCGAATTTAATAATTTAGCGAGTTATATAATATTTTCCTAAACAATTTTACACTTAACAATCTTTTACTATTTACAAATTTCATTCTTCCTTAAGCATAAATTGGTTTTTAGTTGCTTAGCAACTAAAACTGTCTGATAAGTATTATCTGTTACGTATACAGGAAGAGTTGAATTAATAAAGCCCGACAGAGAAACAAATTCCTAATCGTACCATCGAGCTACCTCCTTCCGAGGAATGTGATAAAATAAAGATGTGCGAGGAAGTTATCGTAGCGAATAAAATAAAATACTTGGCAAATTTCTCCTTAAAATTTAAACTGAATTCATAGAAAGTGTTGATATTTTCGTAACTTCATTTAATAGAAATATTTTAGAATAATTTATGTTTCTGAACATTTATAAAATATTGAAATTCTTAAATTATCTATTATAGATGAATTTATCCATAAAACTGATGTTATTCTTTTTCGTTCTGCTGCTGTATCGAGTGCAACATGTCAGATTAAACAACATTTCTGAAGTATATCGAGACTATATATGGAAAACTGGTATTTTTTATTGTTATTCGTTAATTTTTCAATAAGGAAAAAATATATATGTAAATATATTCATATTTTTAAAGGTACATGGGGAAAATGTTACAGTAAAACTAACTGTGGGTATGGAGAAAGAAGTAGAACTGTGTGGTGTGTGGATGCCAATGGATACCAATCATTAGAAAAGAAGTGTGATCACGAAAGAAAACCTAACGAAAGAGAAGAATGTTTTAAAGTTTGCCAAAGATATGGAAATTCTATCAGGTAAATTTTATATATATTTACTCGCTCTCAACGCATACTAGGAAAATCTTATAATTATCTATGTCTTATTCGTTAAAATGAAAGATAAAAAGGATGGAAAAAATAATTGCAAATTTAATTTAGTTCTTTTATCGATATTATTGTGGCTGTTAAGAATATTACTTATATCACATTTAGATACTTTTGAATAGAGTACATTTTACATCCAGTTACAAATGAAAATGTACTGTATTTAATTTAAAGCTGCTAATTCTAAACTCTGTGGTTTGTACAATCCTCAGTTCCATTATTGCAACGTAAATCGAGAATTGTATGGAGAAAAAATAATTCTCATATTTTCCGAATAAAATAATATTTATATAATTACTATTTACTGTCATTTCACTTGTAGTTTCAATCATATAAATAGTGATGCACAGCACAATTTTAAGTGAAAAAAATTTATTAAAGAGTTTAAAGTACTTTCAGCTTTAATAAGCCATCTTCAGTAAGTTTTCAAAAGATTGTTATATCTTGTTATTTAAGAATCTTTTGTAAACTTACTGAAGATGGCTTATTAAAGCTGAAAGTACTTTAACTCTTTAATAAATTAAATTTTTTCACTTAAAATTGTGCTGTGCATCAATATTTATATAATTAATATTTATATTCAGCATTATCAATAAAGCGACTTTGTTTTAAGTTTACTTTTTATAAATTTAACTAGATTTTATATTAATCATTTATTTTATTATGATATGATCTAAATTTTTTTCGAAGGAAATTTTCAAAGCAGTTAGATGCATTATAAACAATATCTTTTCCATTATCATAAATGGAAAAATATTCATTATAAACAAGAATATATAGTTAGTTATATGTATTTAATCCGTAGTTATAATAAAACAATATTAAAATATCTCTTAATATATTAAATCAATATTAAAATTTTCAAAGATCAAACAGTTGTGGTAGGTTTAAATCATACTAATAATATTGAAAGATTTGTTAATATTGATTAGATTTATTATTTAATATTTGTTAATAATAATAAAAAATTTATTAATTAAAGATTTGTTAAATTCTTAAAGATATAAGTACTGTATAATTATATACAGTAAATAATTCGTTAGATTCTTAGCTTATTCTAAGATTATATTAAAAAATTTGTTTCTTTGATCTAAATCAGTGGTTCCCAACGTGGGACGTACGCCCCAAAAGGGGGCAATTTCATTTTTAAGGGAGCAATTCGAGAATGAGTATTAACAGTGAATTTTTTACATTTTTTATGATTCTAAGGCCTCATATATACTATATAAATATATATTGTGACATACACATTTTTTAAATTTTTAAATCAGAATGTTCATGGCGATTTTGCAACTTTATTTTTTGTTTTTTCATATCACTTCATATTATTATTATTTTTTTAAATAATTTCTTAGTGGTTTCTTCCTCAGTACCTCAACTGTTCTTTCCTTCATTTTTTCTTTCGTGGATGCCATGTTCTTGGAAGCAAGACCCCAAGTTAATGGCTCTTTAGGTTTCGACCACGTGAATAGGTGTTCACTTTTTGAATAATAAAAATTCTTTCACGGAGCATCAAGATTTCAGAGATGCTTAGGTGGGGCATAGCCAAGAAAAAGTTGGAACCACAGATCTAAATGATCAATTTTTAATAAAATATATTTTATGTCAGTGAAATTATTAATTTTTAAAAATAATTTATTTTTGTTTAAAAATAATTCAGTAATAGTTATTGACGAATTATTTTCGAAAACATTATTTAAGTATAAACGAATAAAAGTAGTGTATCCATATTTTAAATCAATGATGTTACGTAATGGCTTTGTTAGTTTATCAGTTTCAGCTGGTTTAATAATAAAATACATACGTCAAATAGGATGAAGCTATCTTTTAAATTTAACAGTCAGTCGTTAGCGCAACAGGTTCGCTAAGTTTCGACATTAATGCCGCGTAATTCCGCATTTTATGGCAACTTTCAGTGTAATATCGTGTCGCGTGGTATATCGAGACAGAATTTGATAGCTCGCGCGTGGTTTAATGATCGCCTTGTATCACTTCGCGCCTTTCTTTCGCTTTCCTCACGAAATCATGATAAGTGTTGATATCCAACATTTAAATTTACGCAAATTTAAATGTTAAGATACTATATAGTAAATAAATATCCGTAAATAGAATATTTAATTTAGGAATACTTCTTTGCCATCTAACAGAGATTTTATTCTTAAATAAAGATAATTTAGCAATCCTAAACACGTTACATAACACTATGAGAGTTTATATATTAAAATAATAATGTCTACCATGATTTCAATACTTCAAATGTGAAAAATGAGAGAGAAATGCGGGAAATGATACAAGGCGATCATTAAACCACGCGCGAGCTATCAAATTCTGTCGCGACATAACACTCGAAGCGATATTATGCTAAAAGTTGCTATAAAATCCGCAAACTAATGTTGGGACTTTGGAAGTGTGGTATTAATGATTGAGTACAAATTTTTAAAAATTTAAATATTAGATCCGTCCTACTTTAACGTACATAAACAAAATAATTGAGGCAACCTTAAACATATCGGGAGGAGCAAAATTTGTATCGATTTGTTGATATAAAGCTTTAAGAGTTGTCTCAGTGACTGCGTAAAAGTGAATAATATTACAAAATGTATATTGTAATTAAAATAAATGAAATTGTATTGGATTTGTTGATATAAAGCTTTAAGAGTTGTCTCAGTAACTGCAGTAAAAGTGAATAATATTACAAAATGTATATTGTAATTAAAATAAATGAAATTGTATTGTTATTAAACATCCAAACTTTTTATTTTTGCTTCTAAACAATTAACAAATAAGATGGAAAACATCTCATAAAATATTTTTATGAGATGGTTGATATGAAAAGTGTATTAAAAACGACAGAACGGGAAAAATTATTTTATTAAATTAACCACGGCATAAAAACTAAAAACTTTTTTTTTTAATTTAAAGTACAAGTTATAAATCAATTTTCTAATGTGCAAGTTATAAATCATAACTTGCACATTGGAAAATTGCGAAATTTCTCCGCGATATTAATATAATGGGAAGTTCCGCTATTATTCACAGTGCAGTAGTTTTAATCTTCTAATAATCTTATGGCATTGATAATGTCTAGGGATTCTTGATGACTGTTGTGGGAGAGTGTCCTTCTCCCATTGAAATTAACTGAACAATTCAAGCGTTAAAACTGAATGTGACTGGGGATATATTAAATTATCAAATATCCTACAGTCGAACATATTTTTAAATATATCGTATATCTAATTTTTCGTCGTCAAATCTTTGACGGTGTGCCGCGAAAAATTAAGAATGAATTGTATGAATCATATATGCTAATAGTGAAACGTTGTTGGCTGGATATTCTTTTTGCAGTCGAACCACTGAACCCAGCGTTTCTCAAACTTTTTTCATTCACGATCCCATTAATATATATTCTAATAGTGAAACGTTGTTGGCTGGATATCCCTTTTGCAGTCGAACCACTGAACCCAGCGTTTCTCAAACTTTTTTCATTCACGATCCCATTTGGAGAATGTCCTTCTCTCATTGAAATTAACTGAAAAATTCAAGCGTTAAAACTGAATGTGACTGGGGATATATTAAATAAACAAATATTTTATAGTCGAACATATTAAATTCTGATCAGAGAATGGACTAACCAAAACAAAAATGTAGCTAAGAGGCATAGAATTTCCAAGTAAAGGAGTCACTAACTTTCTCTTATTAATTTATCTCAATTTTCTTATTTTTAACACTTCCTCCTTTTCCTCTGCTAATAGTTCTATAGATTATATCGTGTATTTGGGCCAAATTAGGATGTTACTTAAGATTATCATCTTTGTCTGTTTTCAACTCGGCACAATTACAGGAATCCCTTGATTAGTGCGGATTTGAATAATGCGGTTTTGATTAGTACGGCAAAAAATTTGACACACTCCTTAATATATTCGGTGCCAAATTTGATTAGCGCACTTCAACAAATGGGCAATTATTTTTTATTTTTTTTTTTGCAAACCCTCTGAAGTGTTGGCAACTGAATCTCGGGGTTTGTAGGAATAAATTTATTTATTTTAATTCTGTTAATATTACGACTTTGGTCATCTAATTATTATATTTTAAATTCGTTCGTAATTTTATTTATTAATAAATTTAGCGTGAATGGAAACTAGTAATAATAGCCATTACAATACTATATAGTCAGCCTCGCCTTCAGTTACTCGATGTACTGGAGAGTAACTCCAGTACATCGAGTACTGGAGTTACTCTCCAGTACTCGATGTTTACGGACGTGAAATTAGTTTTTACAAAATTTATGCAATTTTGTAATATATATATATATATAATATAAGAATGCATATTACTCTTCATAAAATTATTCCTGAGATCAAAACTTTGATAAAAGTATTGTTTTGCAATATCAAAGATTAAGACATGTTAAAATAATCTCTTCTAATAAGAACTCTAGTTATTTCTTTCCATGTTATGTTACACATTATTAAACATTTCAGGTATACAGTATATAAACATATATATGTAAAATTGGGCAGAAACAGTCATATATATAAGTTTTCAAACTTTAGCTAAGTTTACTGGGATATATATATATATATATATCCCAGTAAGTTTTATATGCATAGATCGGAAGAGCGTCGTGTAGGGAAAGAGTGTAGATCTCTATATATATATCCCAGTAAGTTTTATATGCATGCATAGGCGCCGAGAGGCCAGGGAAGAGGAGACAAATTCCCCGGGCCCATAGAAGATTAAAAGGCCCGCCCGGGCCGCTTCCTAACAATAAAAATTTATTATATACCTGTATATGGGCCCAAAACCTGGTTCGTACCGGGGCCCGTGATTTCTCTCGGCGCCACTGTATGCATGCAATTTGGATGAATGCTTCCTTTATATCTTCTCAAATGGATTATTAAATATATTTCTTTCTTCCTCAAAATGATGTAATATAAATTTATTATTTACAAATTATTTACACTTTCTATAAAGAAAATACACTAGTTATAATGAGGTTAAGTATTTTTGTATCATATAATTTTAAAGAAATAACATGCTAGGGCTCTAAATAACAGGTATGCTCATCCGCCATTTTTGGTCTTCGCACATTCATCGCTAGTTATAGACTTTTTTCATTTATAAAATTATTCAACACAAACATATAGATAAATATTATTTATATAAGATATTATAACAATAACAACTATAAATAAACTAATATCACTTAAAATAATATATCTTAATTATAAAAATATTTGATGAGAAAAAATAAATAAAAAATAAATTAATTAAATTTTCTATTTTAAAATAGAAAACAAATTGATTTGAATAAAAAGAATTAAGGAGAAAATTAATTAAATATGCTGAGTCAAATAATTTTTATCATTATTCATTAATTATATGCTTAATATTTTACAGGCTGCTCATTTTTTGAAAGTACGAATAAGAAAGATACCAATAAATTTGAAAACAATGCAGGCAGATATGAAAGCAATGAAAAGAGCTATTAATAGAAATACTTGTTTAGTAAGTTTGTAAAATTTTAAAAAGAAAATTAAATCAATTAAATATGATTTAGTTCACATAAATAATTTAATATTAAATAATTAAATTATTTATATGAAAAAAATAATGAATAACTTATATGAATTAAATGATTGTTTATATCAGTGCTTCTTAAACTTTTTAATTCATGACTCCATTTTTCATCACAAGATTTTCACAACCCCAGATATTAAATATGAAATAAAATATACAATTACATAAATCGTTAATTACAATCAACCAACTACACTGAAAATACATACATTGTCATATGTTAAATATTGTGCATATGTGAAATTACATATAAACTGAAATTCAAGTGTTTGAATTTAATTTTAGTAACCCCAGCATTTTGCCTCAAGACCCATTTGGGGTCGCAACCCATAGTTTAAGAAATGCTGGTTTATATGAATGAATTTATAGTTTCCAGAAAGGAAATCTGTCACTTTATCCATTATTATTTTTCTAAAAATCACAAAACTTATGAATTAAAATATTGTGTGATATCAGAAACAGAATTTTAATAATAATAATAATAATAATAATAATAATAATAATAATATTATTATTATTATTAAAATTAATAACACTACAAAAAGCACCTCTACTCAATACATGCAACATTGTAAGAAAGTTTCTCAACACTGACACAGACAGTTAACTCACAATTAAACATTACAAGTAGCTATGTCTTGACTCGTGTCCGACATAGCACTTTGACCCGGAAATATTCCATGCCCACATTGATGTACTATAAAATATTAATATTATTATTAAAATTCTGTTTCTGATATCACACAATATTTTAATTCATAAGTTTTGTGATTTTTAGAAAAATAATAATGGATAAAGTGACAGATTTCCTTTCTGGAAACTATAAATTCATTCATATAAACCAGCATTTCTTAAACTATGGGTTGCGACCCCAAATGGGTCTTGAGGCAAAATGCTGGGGTTACTAAAATTAAATTCAAACACTTGAATTTCAGTTTATATGTAATTTCACA
>AYEL01080092.1:0-18461 GCA_000484575.1 Olivierus martensii
GTTTTGATAGTGTTTGTTTAGTTTTCTTCTGTTCTGTGAGTCTGGCCTGCTGGAATCCCAAATACTTGTACACTTCACCCTCTTCCATGGATTCAATAGTGTCTCCATTTTCAAGAGTGAAGCCTCCTTTCTTTAGGACTCCCTTTTCTATGTTGAGTGTTTTGCATTTATCTAGGCCAAACTCCATGTGTATGTCTTTTGAAAATGTGTGTGTGATTTGTAAAAACTGTTGTAATTGTGTTTGTGTTGAGGCGTACAGTTTAATGTTATCCATGTAAAACATATGTGAATGTGTGTAGTGTGTTGTTCGATTTTGTCTAATGTCGTAGCCACAGTTTCGATGTGTTCAGTTTGTTGGAGAGTGGATCTAGGGCGAGGCAGAACCAAAGTGGGCTGAGCGAATCACCTTGGAAAATACTACGTCTAATGTGTATGGGTTCTGTGGCTACGTGATTGTTATTTATGGTGATGTGCAGTGTTGTTCTCCAGTGTTTCATTATGTTTTGTAGGAATGTGATGTATTTGGTATTGATTTTGTAGATTTGTAATATCTGTATGAGCCATGAATGTGGTATGCTGTCAAATGTCTTTTTGTAATCTATGTAAGCTGCATGTAAGTGTCTGTGTTGTCTGTGTACATGTTTTAGTATTGTTGTGTCGATGATCAGCTGCTCTTTGCACTCCATGTGATTTCTACGGCAGCCTTTCTGTTATTATTATTATTATTATTATTATTAATATTATTATTAATATTATTATTATTCGTGGTACAGCAATGTGTGCACGGAGTAATTCTGGAGCAAAGCACCATGTCGAACTCGAGTCAAGACATGACTACTAGTGAAACTTAATTGTGTGTTAACTAACTGTCTGTATCAGTGCTGAGAAACTCTCTTACTATGTTGCATGTATTGCATAGTGATCCTTTTTGTAGTGTTATGTATGTCTTGGGATATAGATCTAATGTTTTGAGGCTTTTGTGTAGTGTGTGAGGGATTACCCTGTGGAGGAGAGAATAGTGGGTACTGCGACTACCTTTTGCATTCCCAGAGATGCTTGATTTCTTCTGAGAGTTCTATATATTTGCTAATTTTTTGGGTGAATGCATCCTGGATGTTGCGTGTGTCTGGTATTCAGATATCTATAATGTACGTAACTTTGTTTCTAGAATCTTATTCTGGAATATCTGTTTCTACAAACTGATACTTTTTCATAGTTTTATAGTTTTTTTAGAATTTTTAAAATTGATATTTCTGGATAGGATGATGATGAATTTCTAAATACATAATGCTGATTGTATAGTTTGTAAATTTCAAATATTTAAATGCCAAGAAATGAAAAGCCATAATTGCATTTCATTGTATAAATTATTCTGATTATTTATTTTTGATCTAACTATGGTAAATTGGACAGAAAAATATGTTATTTTAAAATGAGTTCTACAGTAGTGCCAGATGTTATGATTTATCATCTAATAAAATAGTAAATATATGATAACTGTCAGATTATCTAAAATATAAACTGTTTTTACATTTATTGATTTGGAATAAATAAATAACTAGAAATTAAATATTAAATGTATTTTAAAAACTTAAAATGCAGAAAATTCCTACTCTTGCTTCAAATATACATTATTTTGCACTTACATTATTAACTCATATATGATCAGCAAGTGTTGACTTTCCCATCACTGTAAAATGAACGTTTCTATATTTTTAAAAAAATCGTTATTAGTTTATTCATTTCTAAATTTACATTATTTTTAATGTTGGAAAATATAAACATTTTATCTCACTTAATTGGCTTATAATTTACTTTTATTTAGAAAATTTTCTTCATTTCAGTTGAAAATTGTTTATCTGTTTATCCAAAATAACTATATATCTATATATTTTTTGAACTTAGTGTATTTTTTGAAAATAGGAAAAACTCCTGTAAAAATTTATTATATCAATAATAAAAACATCCTGAAAATTTTGTTTCTGCTCCTAATTATACTATATTTTTATTATCCAAAGGAGACACTGCATCTATTATTTTAGAAAAAAGAAACATATTTATATATGAAATAGTTTTATTTTGCAAATTTTTAAGTTTTAATAATTTTTGAAAACAGGAAAAAAAAAATCCTAAAAATTTTATTTTCACTTCTAATCATACCATATTTTTGTGTCTAAATTAGACTCTTCATTTAATATTTTAGAAAAAGGAAGCAAATTGATATATAAAATAGATTAGATTTAATAAATTTATATTATTTTAATAATTATTACAAAAATAAAATAAAATTTTACCATAACTTTCTTTTGTGTGATAATTTTTTTAAACATTCTGGCATGCATAATGGTACTGATAATCAGGATTTCACCAGACTGTTTTTTCTTCTTTGATATTTTCCTCTTCTATTTTAAATTTGTTCAAACATACTGTATTTCACAAATGCACATCACATTTCATTTCTTTCCAATCATTAAGCTATGTTTAGATGGTGCTACTTTTCATGCAACAAGATGCATGCAACTAGATGTGCAAGAAGGCATGCAAAGATGCATGCCTCAAAATCTGTTGCAATACTAGGTGCAAGAAGGCACATGTGTTCCCCATCCTAGTTGGGTTACATGTGCAACTAATCTTGCAATATCTTGTTGTTTTGATTATTTTTAAACTTTTTTTGCAAATTTTTCTTTGCTTTATGGATTGAGGTGTGAAGAAAACACTTCAATTTATTAAAGAAGTTAACTTTATCATCGTCAAGTCATTCTAGTAATTTCTTGAAAAGACTGAAACTATCTAACCTGACTTGATTCAAATACTGATGTTATTAGCGCTTTGATTGAAATATTTGCAAGTTAAAAACACTGTCTTTTTTTTCTTTTCCTTCTGTCATTTAAAATGATAACAGTAGGTGCATAACACTATCTAACCTGACTTGATTCAAAATACTGATGTTATTAGCGCTTTGATTGAAATATTTGCAAGTCAAAAACACTGTCTTTTTTTTCTTTTCCTTCTGTCATTTAAAATGATAACAGTAGGTGCAGCTAAAGCGGCACACATCGCCCAACTAGAATGATACATAGTAACGACTCGTCGCTTCACATGACACTCAGACAATAACTCGCAATCAGAGGAAAAAGCGCCAGCTAAAACCTCCATATTACTAAAAGAAGAAGAAGAAGAAGCTAAAGCGGCAGCATACAACTCTTTCCGTGTCGGTATTGTCTGTAATATGTCCTCCACTTGTGAATACGAAAGGGCAAGTTGCATGCCTCATGCGGCTGTTGCACATTGAGGCATGTGTCATTCTGCATACATTGCATGCAGAGAGGCATCGTCTAAACGTAGCTTTAGTGTTATAGCAATGAATTGATGACCTTGAAGGTTCCTGGAACTAGTAGTCACTTCTTGTTGATGTTTAGTTTTTCCTATTTATAAAATAAAATTTAAAATTTACCAAATGACATTTTTTTCTCTGCTTCATTTCTTATTTTTATATATAAAGGGAAAGCATTGATTATGCTCATTATTAACAGTTGAAAAATAATTTTTCCACCACTTCAGTTGCTTCCTTTTGACAGCATAGTAAGCAAGCATTTGATTACTTCTATCCACTCCAGTTTTATTTTTATTATAATTTAATATGACATCTGGTTTCTCTTTTCTTATATTTCCTTGTTTGAAACAAATAGTGACTTCAAATGTTGTTACTCTGTGACAAGTGAATAAAATCAACATATCCCTTGTATCTTTTCACTCCACACAAAAATGATAATTCTGACACACACAGATAGATTCATTCAAGTCAATGTCCTGAAGAATCTTATTGCTGCGTCGATGAGTCCAGCTACTTTTAATTTTTATATTGTTATGATCTGATCTGCAGGCCCAGGTTAAAATCAAATCTTTCCAGTTGTTTCTGAATCTCAATTAGATTATCAAATTTGAATTCCTTATCATGAGAGTATAATATCTGGAATCAGAATCAACTTCCACATCAAGTTTATTGCAATAACATTAGGGTTTCTTTACATTGTCTTGACAACAGAATCAATTTTTGGACTGGAATTTTGACTCTGAATATCAGTGAAGAAAAAGAAAAACTTTCTTCTAGTTATTATCTTGTCAGCAACTTTTCTCCATGTCTATCATAAATTGCCTGTACCTGTGTTGAGAAATTCTCTTCTTGTTTTATGTTGCTTTCCTATAAGAAGTAATTAAATGGCAATTGATTCATCATGTGTTGTATATATCTGTAATAAAGTTAATTATGGGTAAAAAATAGGATTGAGAGAGCCATTTTAGATTATTTTGAAAAATTCTGGAAATATATGACTTAGAACTGATTCTAAAACATCCAGTATAAAATGCAGCATGCTTCCACATGGCCTACTCATTCTTTACTATAAATATGTGAATATAATTTGGCTTTCTAATCAGATACTCTAGGTTTGAATCCATATATAGATCAATGTACGGAATTTGACAGATGATGTTTGGGACAAGATAATTTTATATATTTTTGAGATGCAAATTATTTACAATGTAAGTATTAATTTATTGATGACATAAGAGTAAAATAATAGAATATAAAGATGAATTTTTCACTTTAATAAATTTAATCTGGAAAAATGTAGTAACATAATTCAAAACAATGTAAATTGGAGAATTCTTATATAGAAGAAATAATACATTTCAAAATTATATTACTGTTGCTAGAAATTATTTCTAATGCAATTAGATTTTACTTATAGAAGTTATAATATAATTTTGAATAATTATTTTAACTTATAGAAATTATAATATAAAAGATAATCATTTTAACTTTATCTTTATTTAGTTAGTTGGATCAGCACCACCTTTCCCTCATGGTGTATTAGATCCTATTGAAGAAATTGCCAAAGTAAATTTATTTCAGTATTTACAATAACTAATTGAATTTATTAATTCAGAATCTATATAAAAATATTCATTTTATGAATAATTAAAGATGTCATTGTAGTTTTTACATCTTGTATAGCCATATGACACTATCATCAATTGTTGCAGTTAGGAATGAAATTCAACATCCCTGTTCATGTTGATGCCTGTCTGGGTGGATTTCTTCTTCCATTTATGAAAAGTGCAGGATTTGATATTCCAATATGTGATTTTAGGCTACCTGGTGTTACTAGTATTTCAGCTGATACACATAAGGTAAACATTATTTTCATTTTATATTTTTTTAATAAAATGCTTACTGATAAATGATTTATTTAATATGATTTCTTCTAATACATAAGCAGAATTCCTTCACATAGAACTTATAATCAGGCATTCATATTTTATTATCAATATTTATTTTGGGAATCCTATATTTATTTTAGTTATTACTAATTAGTTCAATTAATTACATAAAATATAATTAAAGAAACTGTTTTCTAAAATACTAGTGCTCAATATTTTAATACTGCTGAGTGTGCTAGTTGAGCGCCTGTATTTTAATTAGCGTGATTTAAAATTTTTATTTAGTAATGTTTTCAATATCATAAATATCATCATCAGCTTTCTGTTAAGAACATGGTTAACAGAACTACATCGAAGTTCTTAAATACTAGTGCTCCTCTAGTTATGAACATTCATATTTATGAACATAAAATTTCAAAAGCTCTCTGATAGTTTTAAATAATAATGATAGCAAAATGCCCTAGTAAACAATATAATGTAAAATTACAAAGTTAGTTAACATATTATGGTAGTATTTCAAGATGGTAGCAATTAAACCAAAAATTCTTCTTTTTATGTTTTGAACTTTTCATTAAAATCTGTAACATGAACTGAAATTGGTTCAATTGTGAAATATATTACAATATATAAATTACTTTATATGTATAAAGTTATTTTGATCCAAAAGTACTGAAATAATAGCAGTATCTGAGTTATGAACAACACAATTTATGAACAAAATTTATGTATGAATTATATTCATAACTAGAGGCATGCCAGTTTTGAAAACATCAGTCTGCAACTGGAAAATGAAATCCTATGACTTGCTCTTCAAAAAAGAAAATATGAAATGATGAATATAGATAAATATAATTTTTATAGGATTAAATAATTTAAAAAATGAAAAAGTAACTAATATATAATTTTAGAAAGACTTTTATAATTCCATACATAAACTACACAATCAATCATTAAGGATATTTATGACTGATTGAATAGTTTATTTATGAATTTATTGCAGTCTGTACTAAATTTTCCTTTATTATAATTGCTTTTTTAAAATGTGAGAATGTTTTTCATCATATGTGTTGCTATGGAAAATGACAATTTATTTTTTTATTCTGAGTAGTGTTGAATAGAAAATCACTGGAGGCATTTAAAAATGAATATAAACAAAACATATTTCATAATTACTTTTTTATAGTAATATATTTATTTTTAACAGTGTTTTTCTAAATTCTAAAACTGATTAGTAGATATTTTCAGTTAAATAATATTAATAAAAGTCTTAACTAATTATTTATTACATTTGAATCCTTTGTGATTAGACTGTTCAGCTTGGTTTGCATTTCAGATTCTATATTATTAATATAGATCGGAGAAATTCATTTCATGTAATCCAATACATGGTATCAAATGCTATTTGTTCAAACTTTTTAGATCAGATTTGGTTTGGCTATCTAATTTTTCTGAATAATTGCTGATGTCTAAAAAATTTAAATAATTGTAATTTTCAACTTTTATGATCTTTAATGGAGAGTCTTATATAATTCAATTACTATATTGCATAAACTTAGAAAAGACAGTACATCTGATACATTGTGAATATATATAAATCTCTCACACGTAGGAACTTCTGTATCAGAATTGTGGGAAAGAACACATTATTATTAAGAAAATGAAATTTTTTAAAGTGCATAATTTCATATTTTCAATCATGCTAGAAATGTGCAACATAAATATGTTAATATTTTGAAAAATAATAGAATTTTTTATGAAATACCTATATACTACCCATATTTGTGTACATAAAAAATTATATTAGAAATAATTTCACTTAGTATTTAAATTTAATCTTTCTGACAATATTATAGTTATGCTCAAGTACAGAAACTATTTTTTAAAATCCAAAATTACAAATTTAATTTACTTCCTAATTAAAATTGGATATGTCAAATAATTTTGTATCATTCAGCTATTTCTTTTTGCAAAAGAATATAAAATTTTCATGACACTGTTTTGCACTTTAAGCAAATTTACTTATATGTTATATGGTTGATACATGTTCTGACTTCCAATAGTCAAAAAGGTTGATTATTTTATATAAAATATTAATGAAAAACTCAAATTTATTTCACTTTAAAATATTTCCTCCAGATATCATTAGAATATACATCTGTCTTTTTATATAAACTATTATTATTAATACATATTATTAATAAAAACAATTGTTTTTTGAAATAACTGCATAGTCCAATCAGGCTAGTCATATATTAATTGTGCATATTAACCAAATTCTGAAAAATTCAGAGCAATCATCTGAATTAAAAATTATTTTATAAAATGCAGTTTAAGTTTTGAAAATATATTTCGATCTCCACTTTTAAATTCTTTATAGTTGTAGTCATACTTATGGATGCAACAATTATAAAAAAACATATTGAGAATCAGTATATGTTTTTATGAAGAACTGATACTATCTGATATTTATAGTATCAATACCAAAAATTTTAAATGATTGTTACTAAATAGATAAAATGCTGATTAAAAGATATTTATTCATTTATTTTCACATAAATATTTTCTTTTTTGCAATTGATTAAAAATTAAAAATACAATAAAAATTATAATTTGCATAATAATGTATAAGAAGATTCATTTTAATCTCAAGATTAGAAGGCACTTGCAAATGATAAACTTTATTATAATAAAATACAATAATTTAAATATACAGGTATAATGGGGACCAAAATTCATTTAGACTTGATCTCCCCTTTGATAGATTTCCACTACAAAAATAATCAAATTGTTATTCAACAATTCTATTTATGCATCTTGCATTATGTTAATAACAAAGTTGCTCGATTTAAATTCATTATCCAAAGAAACAGAGATTTAATTTTTATTACAAAATATGTTTCTTTAATCTAAATTAAACACCTTTTTAAAGTATTATTTATGAAAGTCTTAAAAGAATATCATTTATTGATACAGTGAATCATAATTTTATTTTGAATGTGGTAATTAAAAAACAATCTCATTTTTTTTCTAATTTTTTCATCCTATATTACAAAAAAAGTAATAAATCGAAAAATTCGTGTGTGTATTCTGATTTCTCTCCGTTTGCATTAATTAAAATCAAACAATAAAAAATTTATTTGAAGAAGATAAATGTATTGAAAGATAATCTTTGCTTCTAAATTATCTTATATATTTGTATATAAGCAGACACTCTGATTTGTATTTTCTAATTTTTATTCATTTTTAAATCTATATATAAGCCGATCCACAACCTTCAAGTATTATAATTATTTTAACGAATGTCATATTAATAATTTTTCTATATATAAAATTTTTATAAATCCAGTTCACTATTGGTATAAATATGATCACTTAGATAAAATTCCAGACTTTAGCATTAAATATTGCAATACAGTATGATTAAGAGAAAAAGATGTGATCATGTAGCATTGCATTTCCCTATAATATAATTTTATTGAAATGTTTCTTAGGCAGAAAATATTAAAAGTTTCCATCATTTTTAAATCTTAACAAGGATAGTTTTATCATCTGCACTTTGTTAAATATCAGAATTTTTTTTTATTCAATTCGATATGAATAATTTATTTCTAAATAATAATTGCTAATTTAGGTTCTAGAGCAGGAAGTAACATTGCTGCCTGTTGGGCAACCATGATGTATTACGGAGAAAATGGTTATATTGATTCCACTAGAAAAATAATCACAACAACAAGATATATTGAAAATGGGTAAGAATATCAATATATCATCATTTTTTTAATAGTTTTATTTATTGCCATGTATTTTTGATGTAAAGATATATTAATTTAAAATATTTTATTAACACACAACAACAAGCTTATCTATTGAATCAAAAAGAGTTTTTGGTTACAATATATTAAATATTGAACATTCTTTAAAATTATAAATAAAATTTATTTATAAATAAATTAATTTTTTAATTTATGCAAATTATTACATTTATATACATCAGCGTTTCTCAAACTGTGGGTCGCGACCCCCTTTGGGGTCGTGAAGCGAAATGCTGGGGGTCTCAAAAAATAAATTCAAACACTTGAATTTCAGTTTATTATGTAATTTCACAAACGTATGACATCATGCTGTGACCCCAAAGGGGGTTGCGAAGCGAAATGCTGGGGGTCTCAAAAAATTAAATTCAAACACTTGAATTTCAGTTTATTATGTAATTTCACAATGTTATGACATCATGTGAATTTTCAGTGTAGTTGGCTGATTGTGTTCATCTTAATAAGTGTGTTATAAATTTTCAGTGTAGTTGGTTGATTGTGTTCATCTTAATAAGTGTGTAAGATTTATGTACTTGTATGTTTTATTTCATATTTAATATCTGCGGTCGCGAAAAATCTCATAATGAAAAATGGGGTCATGAATGAAAAAAGTTTAAGAAACACTGATATACATCTTAAATGCTTTTAATAATGCAAATCCATTTAATGAGGCTTTAATCTTTATATTGTAAATTTAATTCAGTATTCTTTATTTCAGTTTAAGATCAATACCAGGAATTTTTATTTATGGAAAACCACAGATAAGTGTTAATTCAGTATTCATTATTTCAGTTTAAGATCAATACCAGGAATTTTTATTTATGGAAAACCACAGATAAGTGTAATTGCTATTGGATCAGCAGTCTTTGACATATTTTGTTTGATATCATTATTGAATGAACGTGGATGGAATTTAAATAATCTTCAATATCCATCTGGATTTCATATATGTGTCACATTACAACACACAGAAGAAGGTGTTGCAGATACTTTTTTACAGGATGTTAAAGAATGCACAGCCTCAATAATGAAAGATCCTAAATCACCAGCAAAAGGCATGGTGAGTAAAATTTCTTGATATCAAGTTTTTTAATTAATATTAAAATATTAGCATTAAAAGAAGATTATTATTTTGATTTTAATCCACATGTTATCAGGTTAAAAGCAAAAATCCATCAAATTCATATTATAAAATTCTGTATATTCATAAACAATGAGGTATTAAAACAAAATAAGAACCTAATATATGAAGCTTAAATCCAAATATTCCAAAAATTAATTATAAAAACTTTTCTGTTACCATAGGTCCTTGACTTAAATGATTAATTTCCGTCTAAGTTGTACAAGTTCAAGAATGCTTAAATTTGATATACACAAATGAGTGCATTAATAAATAGAATAGCCAAATGAAAATTATGAGTATACTTTATAAGCAGAAATAAATAAATTCGTTTAATAGTTTTTTGCAAAAATATTACTTATGGCCTTAAGTATTAGTGGCATTTTATAGAAATTAACAAAAATAAAAAGATCTCCGAACCCACATAAGTCAGGGACCTATTGTATTCAATTCATTATTATATTTAATCATAGTCAGTGAACCTAGTATTGTCCAAGAATTATAGCACAAAAATTTGAAAATATCAATTGGTGTTTTGTCTTGCATTTTAGATAATTGGAATTACTCAAAAAATTGCTTTTAGACAAAATTTAAATAAATATTTATTTGTACAAAACTCTTATAATGCCATTTTTCACAAAAGTCAATGTAATTTTATATATCTTTTTTGTAAAAAGCATCAAGCAAAAACATAATTCTGTTCATCCACAATTAATAAAATTAGATTTTAGTTCAAAATTGGACTAAAAATATTTTGACATCAATAACTTATAATCTCTTATTTTGACAGGACTCCTTTTTATGATTTAAAATGGTAAACTTTTTTGTTTAATAAAAAAAAATATATATTTATTTGCAAAGTTTGAAATTTTGTATAGGAAGCACTTAGTTAAATCTCTCAACTTATTCCAAGAATGAACATTTTTTGCTTCCTCTAACAAATCAAATTTTGGCTGAAGTTTGAAATTCCTTTTCTATAATTTACTAACATCATAAAATTCTTTGACAAAAATATTTTTGTCAAAGAATTTAATAATACATTTAGATATATATTATAATAATGTTTTTAAACAATACATTATAGTAATATTTCAAAAAAAAAAAAAAAAACTGGGCTAGGAAACCTAAGGACATCTAGGAATTTATAATGTAATTCCAATATGGTTTCAAAGTTATGATTTTATTTAAGTATATAATTAAATCCATTTTATTGAAATGTCATATACAGAATGCTTCACAAATTATTTCAGCATTACTTCATTTTATTCAACTCAATATAAATGATGGTAGTAGTAATATATTTTGTTAGTAATGCAAAATTAATTTTGACAAAAATCTGATTTCTGCCCCATTATTTTCAGTCACTTTGTAAATGATGACGTCATAAGTAATAATTTGAATAGTCCTTCATTCACATAACAGAACATTGTTGTTTGTGACAAACTGCAAATTTTTTCCAGTTCATAAACTTTCTACTAAAAGAAATAATAAATTAAGTAAATAATTCTGTAATTTGATGATGTTTCTGTAAGTTTGCACTGAAATGAATTTTTATTATGGGATCATTAAATTATAATCCAAAATGGAATTTATTCAGTTCTTTAAATAATAGTTAACATATATTTTTTGCATTGCCAAATAGTAATGAAAAAACAGTAAATTAGTCTACACATCAGTATATAATGCAAACTTGATAGCAGAAAAGAACATTGCAGCTATTGTTTGGAAGATTATGGTATATCCATCTTCTTGAAGATGACATCTAGAGTTGATCAATAAGCTCATATATTTACTATTTGGCAATGCAAAAAATATATGTTATGAAAAAACAGTAAATTAGTCTACACATCAGTATATAATGCAATCCCATATCATGCAAACTTGATAGTAGAAAAGAACATTGCAGCTATTGTTTGGAAAATTATGGTATATCCATCTTCTTGAAGATGACATCTAGAGTTGATCAATAAGCTCATATATTTTGTCTGAAATATTTATTTAAAAAAAAAGTACTATAAAATCAGTATGGTGGCATTAGTTCAGAGCCTTCTTCATTGTGTCAGCTTCCAATTGGCAGAAATTTTTCAAGCAGTGTCGCATTCTAATAGAAATATTGTATACATTTTATAGGGAAAATGTCATTAAATGAGATATTATTGTAATGTTAAATTAGTTTACAGTTTAACTCAAAATCTTGTGGACTTAAAATTATTTTATCACATGGCTTGGATATTTTCTACTATAGTATTATTTCGTTGTTACAAAACTGACACCCTACATCTTTTTCATCAGACTAATTTGTTATTTCTAAAAATTTTACTATTCAAAATATAGATTAGAATGGCTGCATCATTACTGAAATAAAAAGTTCCCAGTAACTAAAAATTCGCATACTTTCATTCATTCAAATTTTAGAACATCTCTATTTTAATTTCCACAAGGATCTTTTAACGAGCTTAAATCAATAATAAACATATTCATGTTAGATAAGAAAAATTTAATATTTTATTTTATGTATAAAATTTCATAAAATGCTTTCATATATTTTCTTGTAGATCATATTATATATGATCAGGTATATTTTGAATAGGATTTGCATTTTATGAAATTTTATACATTTCATATATTTTCTTGTAGATCATATTATATATGATCAGGTATATTTTGAATAGGATTGCATGCTAAAGCAGCACTATATAAACAGTATATTTTATGAGTGTAGTTTAAATCATGCAAAGAAATAGGTGGCATTGAAATTATATTAAGGAAAGCATTATCATCAAATCAAAAAAATAATGACAAACACAATGTTCTGGGAAAAATTTTAACAATTTTCTTTTGTACAACCTCTATTGCAATTTAATCCAAAATTATTAAAATTTGCAATAACAAGACTTATAGCATTTGAAAAATGAATACTTAAAAAAAGTTTTTTGATTAGCTAAGCACCCAAATATCACTAGACATTTCTACTGTTCTTTGTATAAACCATCAATATTTATACAATGTGATATAAAATTTTGCTATTTCTTCAGTAGAATAATGCTTCATTGTACCGGAGGGCTTCAACTACAGCTTGATATGGTCTCCTTAAACCTGAATGACAAATGTGCAATCAGTGGCATTGAATGCAGGTTGGATGTCATTTACCCAATTAAGAGCTCAAATATAATAATTCATCTTTCAAATGCTACAAACATTGTTGTAATGCATTTAATTTTCTTAAGCATGTTCAGAACAAAAATTATTTAAGGCTTTTTTTTCTTTTCTTTTGTCGAATGTGATATAAAATTTTGCTATTCCTTCAGTAGAATAATGCTTCATTGTACCGGAGGGCTTGATATGGTCTCCTTAAACCTGAATGACAAATGTGCAATCAGTGGCATTGAATGCAGGTTGGATGTCATTTACCCAATTAAGAGCTCAAATATAATAATTCATCTTTCAAATGCTACAAACATTGTTGTAATGCATTTAATTTTCTTAAGCATGTTCAGAACAAAAATTATTTAAGGCTTTTTTTTCTTTTCTTTTGCAGGCTGCAATGTATGGTGTTGCTCAAAGCATTCCTGATCGATCTATTGTGGCAGAACTTGCAACCACCTTTCTCAATTCTTGCTATGATGTTGATGACAAGAAAACCAGTTAAAATGAAATGTGCCAATATTTTTGCCATTTTGTCGTGTTAAAATTTTTTAATAAGAATTTCATCTAATCAATTTAAAATTATTTACCACAATAAAAGTCATTTATAAATATAATGAAGTTCTTTTATTAATGGACAGATTGATAATACATAGTCAAATTTAGACGACAGTTTTGAAAAGTGAATTTTAAGAATTTTGAAGTGATCACAATAACACATTTCAGATATACAGATATAGAAGATAAAACTGATTCGTGGGTGAGTCATTTAACTGGGAGGTGGAGGAGGAGGGGCAGCTAGAAGAGTGGGAACAGCCTGGGCTAAAACTGTTAGATCAACACTTTGAGCAGATGATGATGTAGCCGTTGTAGTCACTGTGGGTGGTGTTGCTGGAGGAAGTGGCTGGCTTCCAGGTGGTGGTGGTGGAGGAATTGTAAGTCCTGGAGGCATAGTTGGTTGTGCAGGAGGAGGAGGAGGAACTCCAACGTAACCACCCCATGGGAATACTGGTGCTGGTGGTGGCGGTACTGGTAATGGTGCTGTTACCATGGCTGGAGGCTGTTGTGGCTGCCAAGGAGCCACTGAAGCTGCTGTAACTCCTACAAGAACAAATAAAAATTTAAGGTATAAAAAAAAAACCATATATTAAGACAGCGTTTCCCAAACTATGTTCCAAAAAAAACTATTAAAATCATACGAGGCTTATAATAATTTTCAATGCTGTGCCAAGTTGAAACTGGAGTCACTAGTTTATATAATTATAATTTGACAAATGTTTTTTTGTTTTCTTAACTCTTATATTTACTTGCCTAATTTATTATTATTATCCACCTATACTATAAATAGCCATAAAAATTTCAGGATTTGCAATAGAAAAAGTTTGGGAAATGCTGTATTATGGAATGATAAAATATAGCAAAATTACAGCAATTTTAAAATTTTAGTTACAAAAGTATCTTTCTAAATAATATGAGGAAATTTGTTCATAATAGTCTGAAAAGTATATTAATCATATCCACAACTCAAAGTATTTGTACCAAGGATGATAGTAATTTTAATTTGGTGGTTAGAATAACATATTATGGCATTGAGGAAAGTTAAGAATGAAAATGATGCTGGTGTACTAAAAAAACAAAAAATTTTAGATTATAAAATGGGATCTGAAGTTAAAGTCAATATAAGCAAGGAATAGTTTTAAGAAAATAATTTTGTATGATTATATGCAGTACCATCTTACATCTTAACAACACTAACAACTCTATACTTTTTATTTTAATTGAATTTTTCTTTAGTCTGTATATTGTGATGATGATTTTTCTGGGGGAATCTCATCATAGTTTTTAAACCAATAATAAAGTTTGAACAATATAGAATGGCTGGTCAGTTAATATCCAATAAGCTTAGTCTTCAAACAGTTCTATGAACAAAAATGATTATTAGTAATGTTTTCAATTATTTTATGTCATCATTATCAACTTCTTGTTCTCTGTCATTAAAGAACATAGAAGGTATAATGTATACTCAGTTTGAAACACAGTAGAATTAGATGATGTTAATTCGGCCATCACAAATTGTTTAGAAGAAAATTTTAATTAGTTTCTATAATTGTCTAGAAATAAGACTTGATTCTCTCTCTCAAATGAAGACGATGCTTAAATGGATAAAAATGTTAGGATAATTGTGATAACAGCTTCTACTATTCTGGTCATACTACATTTTTTAAATAAAAACAAATTATTTTATATTAATGAAATTATGTTATATTTGATAAATATAGTTTGGATTAAGATGAAGTTTTAATTTTTGTTTTTGAATGAAAATTGAATGAAAATAGAAATTGAATGAAAATTGAATATGGAGAATATTCAATTTTCATTCAATTTCTATTTGGTATATAGAAAACTAATTCATTAGTTTGGATTAAGATGAAGTTTTAATTTTTGTTTTTGGCTTAATATGGAGAATATTCAATTTTCATTCAATTTCTATTTGGTATATAGAAAACTAATTCATTGTCAAGACAGATATTTGTGAACATTGTAAATAGTCTTGTCAGTGATGGAAGGACTAATCCCTACATTTTTAACCAATAAAAAATTATAAAAATTAAAACAAAAACTCTATCTGAACTTAATTTTTCAAATTATCTCAATACATTCAAAATTATCTTGATGTCACCTTTATAAATACAATACAAATTTAGATTTCACCCAATAGATTGCCTTTTAACTTTTTCTTGGCTGGTATTTAATTATCTAATCTTTAGACTACTAATAAAATTACTGAATTTGCATTGCATACCAATAATGGAAAGAGAGTTATATCAGCAAATTTTACTGGCTATTATGGAAATAGCTATTTCTTTTTATTAGCATAATTCCAGAAAATTCTCTGGTATTATAACAGTAAAATCCTATGGACAAGAAAAAGTTCAAAACCGAATTTTACAACCAAGACACAAAGATATTAGTTTGGTATAATCATATTTGTAACTATGAATGTGTGCTAATAAATTATTTCTGTTTAAAGTTTTTAACAATTATTATAGTTGAATTGTTCTTTCTGGAAAAAATTTTTTACAAAATATTATTTTTGTAAATATTGCAAAATATACCTGATCAAAAACCATTTCTGAAATCTCTCCCCAAATAAGTAGAGAATCAATCTGAATGCACCTAATTCATATTTATGATAAACTGTTTATCACCTTTAATATTATCAACAAAAACATTGAAAATATTTCTAAGAATGATATACTTCTTATAGCGAGAATGTGATAACAACAGTATTTATTATGCTGCTGTTTTGTGATCTCGCAATTCGTTTTTAGTTCATATTATAAACATCATTTAAATTTTATGGAGAATTACTATTAACTGCATTTTAATGCAAAATACTTTTTAATTTCATGTTAGAATTTTCACAGAAAATCCTGCTAAAAAAGTAATAAATTTTTTTAGTAGTTTAGATATTTTTAATAATTTGAAAGTAAAAGCTTGTTTGTACATGCAACTATTTAGAACTCTGATATTAATTTATTAAATATGATCATAATTAGAATAATGTATTTAAACATATCAAGTGGGGAAGATTTTTAACAAACTAATTTAAAGGAAAACTATGCCTTTAAATTAAAATTCCAAGATCTTTTCCTGTCTTGGAATTTTATTAAAATGTCTGGCCATTTGGAACTTCCACAAAAACATATTCAAACTGTTATTGAATCACTATTAGTTCTATTTATTAGTTATCTGATCTGTTAACATAGTAATCACTCAGTCAAAACTTTTAATGCAAAAAAATAAATTTGAAAGTTAGTATCTGGATATCATACCATTTCTTACGATCTAAGTTCAATTTTCGGATTAACAAAAATAATCTCATATATTTGTTTTGATAAAAAAATATATCAAATGCAGAAAGAATCTTAACTTTATATATACAATAGAGCATCAAAAATTTATGCAGCTCAGGTCTGAGACTATTGCAAATAACATCTTAAAATAAAATTTATTTTTCAGTTATCATCCTTTATTTTATGTATGTATGTAAAATCAATTCAATAATTTTTTCTTCAAAACTAACTGAAAAAAAAATCAGTTTCATTAACAAGCTACTTTGTTTCTCACAGAAGTAAAATTATAACCTCGGAGAACCAGAAAAAGGTTGCCAAGTTTGAGAAGTAATGAATGATCGCATCCATCTATTGAACTTATGTTTTGTTACATTGTGAGGAAGTTAACTTTGACCTGTCCTATTTTTATTTTATTATACACTCTATTATGCAGCATACATGGGATGGTCAGATAAACAACAAACTTCACGAAATTAAGCCAGTCGTTGAGCAATGGAACTCTTGTTATTGCAGGAACAGGAGACAGGAAGTCATCCTTGCCAGACTTCGCATTGGACATAGCCAACTCATGCATAGGCATCTTTTAATGGGCGAAGTCCAGCCTGCTTGTTACCGGTGTCACTGTGCTCTTACAATCAAGCACATTTTAACCGAATGTACTTATTTTAGTGCCGAGTGATTACGGCACTTTAATCAGTCTTCTTTTAATCTTACAGCCCTTATTGGCAAAGATTTTAATTTTTCAGGCCTTTTTGCCTTTTTATCGGAAATTTATATTTTACGTCATATTTAAATGTTACTTCATTTATTGTTAACTGTTTTTTCTGTTATATGATGGTTTACAGCATTATGTATATATTTTGTTTTATTTATTTATTGATTTTCTGTTTAAAATGTTTTCGTTGGCCATTTACACCATTTTTTCTGTTACGTTTGAGTTAGTTTTATTGTTAATCTTAGTTTGGTTTTTGTTTTGTTTGTTGCCTTGCTTGTTGTATATAATTTTAAGTGCATATTTATTTATTTGGTTTATTTTTCTTTTAACTCTGTGTCTGGCGCAGTTTTTGCCCATTGGGCCCTTGTGCCATTAAACCCCAACAAACCAACCAACTAACTTGCACTCGTTGTTCGTATTACGTTTAGAAATAATCGTCTTATCAGATCGCTATTCAAATGGGAACTGCCCAATTCTTCCACGTGGCGCTGCTTAAATAGTTCCAGCCCCGTACTACTGGAGAAGTCTGGTATTTTCTCGAATGATGGCGCTAGATCTAGAAGGTGCTTGCATCGTCGATACAGGATACGCAA
>AYEL01080094.1:0-64809 GCA_000484575.1 Olivierus martensii
TGGGGTCTTAAACTTTGTCTAGCATAGCTAGGCGTTGGAGCGTTAGACGGAGCAGGTTTGTCTAGCATAGCTAGGCGTTGGAGCGCTAAAGGTTAATCAAAATATCTTTGATTAATATATTATTATAGTAAAAGAAAAATAAATAATGTTCCCATTCAGAAATGTTTTCCGTATTTTCATTTCATCTTTATTACTTTTAGTGCTTTAATACTGTAAAATCTTTTAAGAACATACTTCTTTTGTATAAATTTTGCAAATAAAAACTGTTCTGAATATTTCATCCATCATAGGAATATTTGAACTTAACAATCTTGATTGTTAATCAGTAAAGAGATAATTAGGTGGTATAAGAAATATGAGCATGCATCTATGTATTATTATTATTATTATTTATTTATATTCACCATAAAGATATATCTGTGTCATATATATGCATTAGTATAATTTATACAGTATTGTGTTACTATTTTGGCTATTTTTACACACAATTCACATACAGGGTGTCTCACAAATAACAGAACATAGAAAAAAGTTTAAGTCCGAAAGATCACTATTTGCGCAAGTCCATTACGTAGTACGGACAAATCGATGCTCTACTATAGGGAAGGAAACAAGTGATGCGTTCTATGTAAGTGCGGATAAACGCATGAAACATCGCTAGCATGGATTTCGATTATTTGAAGGAAAATCACATCTATTACGATTTTCATTGAATAATACTGTCATAATGTGAATGTGTAAAACAAAAATATCTTATAGGATAAAAACGTAAAAATTTGTAATCTAAACATGAACAATTAAACGGAATAATTATTGTTTATTGTTCCATTTGAAATAAAACTGATTGACATTAAACAATATGAAAGCAATTAGGCCTAATTAGCATAATTAAACAATACATAATTTTTCAAATTATTCATGATTTCAGGCATCGGATAAAAAAAATGTTTATATATTTACATTCTTGATGATATTTAATCGGATAAAAAAAATGTTTATATATTTACATTCTTGATGATATTCTGCAATGATACCAAATACTTCGTTAGTTGGAAAAATTTTTTAGAATTATGAAGACAATTTATATTGTAACTTGACACCGTTCAAGTGAAACCCGATACCTCTGTGTAAACAAAGAATCGTCTTCTCCCTCTTGTGGATGAAATACGGTATTCTACTACACAAATATTTAAAATAATTGTTTATTAGTCGTCTTTCTTCCTATTTTCTTATAATAATGTGTGATAAATACTTTTTATTTTATTACAAGTATTAGTATGTATAAGAATCTCGACTTTATTGAAAATTTACTTTTTTTAATAAATATTACTATAGTTTGTATATGTAGCTATCATCCTGCCATCTGTATGCCAGATTTAGCACTGATTTTTTATAAATTATCGCTTTTTATACATTTTTTACTCAAGATTTGTCTACAGAGCCTTTTAAAAATGTGGATGGTAAATTATTTCTCTGTATTTATTCTTGTTCCTTCAGTAATAGGTTAGCACAGTGGTTCTCAATATACGTTTTTTACTCAAGATTTGTCACAAAGCCTTTTAAAAATGTGGATGGTGAATTATTTCTCTGTATTTATTCTTGTTCCTTCAGTAATAGGTTAGCACAGTGGTTCTCAACCGCTGTGCCGCAAAAAATTAAGAATGAACTGTATGCATGCAATTATATGAATCATATATATTAATAGTGAAATGTAGTTTGCTGGATATAGCCTACTTTTTTACAGTCGAATGACTGTGTTAGAAAAATCTAACCCTCAAATTTCTGCAACAGTCAAAATTTTTTATCGTTTTTCATAATTTAAAATTAAGGAATAAAAACTAAAATTATAGTTTCTTCAAGAAGACAAAATCTTCAGAGGCACTATTACTTAATAATTTAATGATCTCGTGTACAAGTATGTCTGTAACATAGGGTCTGTAATCCGAATGTAATAAATAAGAATAAATACAATAATCTGTTAAAAATTCGTTGTTGCCTACTTTTTTACAGTCGAATGACTGTTAGAAAAATCTAACCCTCGAATTTCTGCGACAGTCAAAATTTTTTATCGTTTTTCATAATTTAAAATTAAGGAATAAAAACTAAAATTATAGTTTCTTCAAGAAGACAAAATCTTCAGAGGCACTATTACTTAATAATTTAATGATCTCGTGTACAAGTATGTCTGTAACATAGGGTCTGTAATCCGAATGTAATAAATAAGAATAAATACAATAATCTGTTAAAAATTCGTTGTTAAATCTAAATTATTATTTAAAATATTTAGGTGTGCCGCCAAATTTTAAAATATTAAAATGTGTTCCACAACAGAAAAAAGGTTGAGAACCACTGGGTTAGCATCATTCCATTTAATCTCAACATCGGAATGATGCTAAACTATTACTGAAAGAACAAGATCCCTGCCAGAAAAAGTTTGCTGAAGCTCTCACAATCTCTGTATTTATTCATTCTAAGTCATTAATTTTTCAAAAATAATTAAAATATAATAATAATAGCATTTTCCAACAAAGGGGACAGGTTGTCATGGCCTCCCCTTAGTTAACATAATGGAACTATCCTTTGACTGGTGTGACCATTGATTGGAGAACAGGAGGGGTGGAGGTGTGACTGGTCACACCAGGGATAGGAGTGGTTAAGGTTAAGGAACATAACTAAATCTATATTTTGTAAGAAATATATCATAATTTTAAATTAAAGAATCAAATTCCACATGCTTAATGTTTGATTAGCAAAGAAAATAGATGTATAAATTATCCAAAATTATTACTTCTAGATCAGAAAGCATTCTATAATGGATACATTATATACTATTATTTCATAAGAAATAATAAACCATTTATATTTCTTATGAATTCTATAATAGTTATATTTAATTAATAATAAATTAATAAATTATTAATAATAAGCCATTTATATTTCTTAGAATTCTATAATGGAAGAACGCTTAAAGACGATCGACGAATTTTTTTGGGTTAGCCTTGAGCAATTTCTTCAATCTTAGAGAATAACATGTTAAAAATTTAAAGAATAAAGGATAACATCAACACAATCCCATTTTCTACATTACGTTTTATTTTATTTTATCTACCCACCCATTTATTTATGTATATAAACATGATATGTCAAGTAATGGAAATATTTCTTATAATATATCCATTATAGAATGCTTTCTGATCTAGAAATAATGATTTTGGATAATTTATACAACTATTTTCTTTGCTAATCAAACAATAAGCATGTGGAATTTGATTCTTTAATTTAGAATTACTGATATATAATTACTTTCCTATTTCATATATACAAAACTTATTTTCTGGTTTTATTAAAAAGAAAACACTCTTTAATGTTTCTTAATTTTTCTTCATAGCAGATATTAAAAATAAAACAAAAAAATTTGAAATTTAGAAAAAAAATTCTTTCACATGTAATTCATAACAATTTTGTTTCTTCTAGCAGAGAACTATTCTATTCTGTATTTTTGTAAACTGTTAGTGGTCAGTAAGCAAAAACAACTTTCTTTAAAATATGGAAAATATAATTAGATACGCAAAAGTCAAAGTCACTTGATCCTAATGTAGATAAAGGAAAGAAGTATAGACTCCTACACCTTCTTTATATTAAACTACTATAATTTTCTTTACATTTTCTTTATAAACCAGGGGTGGGCAATTATTTTCTGCTGCGGGCCAGATAAACATTCTTCAGGATGAAGCAGGCCGTATAAAAATTGAAAAGTACCTAAGAGCGAATTTAACATTACGGCACTGTAATTATTAATTAATGTAATGAAATTATTAATGATATTAGGTAATCATTAATAATTAATAAAAATTACTTTGACTTAAAATTACTACTCACATTCAAGCAAGATTGATTCTTGCACAAAAATATTCCTCTCACCATCACAAGGGACAAGAATTTTGGTTGCGCCAATTTATTTGCATACATTCCTGTCAATCTTGCTAACGTGTGTAGCCACTTTTGTGATATACAAAGAATATATTCATGTATCAATATTATTTTAAAAGTATATTTTTCATGTGTTTTTTTGTGTGTATGCAAAGAATACAAAAGCATCAATAGAAACTATTATTTTCATTAGAAACATTAGAAAATAATTCGTCCTACAAAATAATAAATTCAGACAATTTTCTTTAAAAGTATAAGTATTTTATCAAACTGATTGATTGATAACAACCTATTACATCAGAATGTTACAAAATATTAGGTATCTACATAATTAATTTTGAAAAAAAATTACAAACTTAATATGAATGATGAAATTTACTATGTTCATGGTTAATTATATCATCAACTTAATGTGAATGCTACCTACATAATTATTTTTGTAAAAACAAATTTACAACTTAATATGAAGGTAAAATTTACTACGTTCAATGGTTAATTATATCATTGAAATTTGTAGTAATCTCGCTAGTGTACAGGTACACTGTACAGAGTATCCATTATTTTTCTTTTCAATTAAAATTTTACGAACATGGGCCTTGAAATTGGAATTTGTTCTAGTTTATGCGATGGGCCATATAAGATGCCTTCGCAGGCTGGCTTTTGCCCACCCTTATTATAAACTATTATAAGTATTTCTGATTTATTAATCAAAGATAATTTCACACATACTGATATTTTTTTAAATTAAGCTCCTCTGATTTATTTGAGACTGTGATATTGAGTCATGAAATGAAACTTTTCTGGAGATGGATTTTAAAAATAATTACAATAGTTTCTCATTTAATGTTGAGATTAGGTTTCTGAAAATCATAACTTTAACTGAAATGATATTAACTGAAACCAGAAACCTATAGGCTTAGTGTTATAAGATGAATTATATTTCTACAGTGCTTTCTTTCCGGTATTAGAATAGATACTATATAGCAACTTTTTCACTTAATCATTACTATATTGTTCAATAATAGAATGAAATGAATGAAAAGTATGATTTACTTGTAAATTTTAATTGGAAAATGTTATGTAATAGTTATGTTTTATAGGAAGAATATTATTTCGAACTTAGAATTTATGGTCCATGTCCATGATTAGTTTTTCTTAATGTCAGCTTTAATCATTTACTAACAGTAATGACATTCGAGTCCCTATCACATATAGATTACATCCAAGAGGTTAGATCCTTGCAGAAAAAAGTGATAGATAACCTGATTCCAGACTTGTCATATAAATTTTTCAAAAAATGGAATTATTCAATTCAATCCCAGGTTCTTTAGTTGGAAATTGAAAGCATTTCTGTTGGTAAATCCAACTGACTGTCCTATTGCAGTATAGTTTAAGTGTTCATACAAAAATTTTTTATATTTGAGTTAATGCTCATATAAAATGTGGTTATCTGGTTTTCTATTACTATTACTATAGGTTTCAACACATTTTCGGTCTGTTATGCAGGAAAATAAGAGAAAACAGGATTTTATTTCTTAAAAGATTTAATTTTTTATATAATTAATTTAGTTTTTACTTGTGGCATAACAGCAAAATGACAAAGTGAAGCAATGTTAAGCCAGCATCTATTTTATTATGGCTGCCTTTGTAACTTATAAGTTTTCAGTTAAATTTTAATATACCATATATATATACAATATACATATGTATAATATATCTACAAAAATAAATCAAGTGCAAAGTTTTCAACTTATGAATGCCTCAAGTAATATAACTACAAGACATTCATAATTATTTTAGAAATTAGAATAAAAATAATTTTGATGTACTATGACAAACTATCATAAAAATCATCTATGTATTTATATATAGTGTTCATCTATTTATGTATAAAATTGAATTTCTGCTTGTCATCTATTTTTGATCACTTTTAACTTCAAAATAGATGAATTAATGTTGATAAATCATATATCATTGAAAATTCTGCAAACTTCTGGAAAAGTTTTAGATTTGATATATTTTAACTGAACTTAATTAAATTAATATTTGAAAAAATAAATGACCTGGATTCATATTTGAAAAAATACTTAAAACTTGGTATTGTACATTAATATTTTATTATTTATTAAACAAAAAAACTGAAGATGGGTTCATATCCGAAAGCACTTTTTAAAATGTATATTTTGTTGGTCATTATAAGCTATTTTATATTTCTGTATAAAAAGTTTGAGAAGAATTAGCATTGAAGTTACATACAGAAAATGATTCAAAACATTTCTGTAAAACAGTTAACTATAATCCACATATATTGATATTTTCAAAATTCAGGAAAAGATAAGATAAGATAATATTAATTACCTAAATGTTTTTAGTGCTGTACTTAACTTAAAATTTACATCAAGTGATAAAATGATATTCTAAAAAACTTACCTTGTCATTCCATCTACAGAGACTTTCTTATAAATATTATTATCACCAGCTCTTTGCAGTTTTAAAGCTTCTTTAAATTCTTTATATGTCTGAATATGAGGATATGGCCTTTTGATGTCTCCAAACATAGGACTTCCTTGCTTGCATTCTTCATCTGCAACATTTGACTCACTAGAAGATAATCTCGTAATGCTAAAATAAGATTAAAATAAAAATATTTATAATTTAAATTGTCTAAACATAAAATCTTATCAAGATATATTTATAATGTATATAAAATTTGTAGAAAAAAATTTAATTCAAAAAGGTTAGTGTATTTTACATACATAATACAAGAGCTTACCAATTTATGCAAATTCAACTTTAAATTAACAAATTTTGATTTCCAAAATAATTTAAAAATCTTCTATATAATATAAATTATGTCTACTGCTCTATACGGATTGTTTAAAATACATTTATCTGCACTTACATAAAACACATCACTTGTTTCCCTCCCTATAGTAGAGCATCGATTTGTCCGTACTACGTAATGGACTTGAGCAAATAGCGATCTTCGGACTTAAACTTTTTTCTATGTTCGGTTATTTGTGAGACACCCTGTATATTGATATTTATTCACAATTCAAATATCAAATCTTCATTCCTTCCTCTTTGTTTGTTCATAAGATCTATACTATTTGATAAAAGATAATTAAAAAAATAAATTATTTGAAAGATTTTAATGCATTATCTTTTTTATTATTTAGATAAAACAAATAGTTGGAAAAGAGTTGTCCAAGGTGTAAGAGAAATGTGTGATGTTTGTGAAACTACTCTCTTTAATTTTCATTGGGTTTGCCACAAGTGTGGTTTTGTTGTTTGTCTTGATTGTTATAAAGCAAGAAAAAATGGTACTGCTAGAGGTAATTACAATTAAATTTTTGATAATTTAAAGATAGAAGTAAAATAATTTTGATTTACATATAATACAAATTTTAATTTTAAAATTAATTTTTTAAGAAGAGGAACCTCTGCAAAGGAATCATGATGAGTATCAATGGTTACACTGCAGTAATCATCAACCACATGAACAAGATAAATTAATGATGACAAATATTATTGCAAGTACTGCTTTATGGGATGTTTCAGAAATAATGCATGATATTAAAAAAAAATGGAATATTCAGTCCCATTGCCAATGTTCTGTCTCAAACGATGAACCTCAAGAAAAACCTGTATTCAATGGAATCTGTAAGGTATTATCTATGCCAATATATTAATTTAATCTTTCTATTTAAATTTACAATTTTTATAATTTTATTCTTTTTTCTTGCAGCAATTAATGAGTGCTGTAAGTAAAACATTCGATATTAAAAAAGAATCTACACAGTCCAATAATTCAAATGATTCACAAATATTGAAAAAACATGAAAAAGTCTCTCTAAATAAATTATCGCAAGGACTGAAACAAGAAAATTTAGGCATGTATAATGAGGTTGAAAGTTCTCCATTAACTTGGCTTGCAGATGTGGCACTTAATTCTTCTGGTAAATTACAGGAAAGCCAAGGTAATAAATTTTCTCAAGAAAACTCTAAAGAAACTGTCACATTGCAATCTTGTACAGGAGAAAATTTATTAAAGATGGAAGGAAAAAATAAATATAACTTTTCTAGTCTGCGTCAGTTGATCAAGCCTGATAAAAAGAATAACAATAATAACAAGCAAGATAAAAGTTTAACCAGTGCAATTGATGATATAATCTTATATGTCTTAGAACAAAAGATGGGAAAATCTGAAGGAAGTAATGAAGAAAAACTATTGAAACATTTTTCTCGCCGATATCCTCAACCAAGAAATGGATATGAACCTTTGCCAATTCGTATCTGCACTCTTACTGAAAGCAGATTGTTATTTCCTAGTGTTCCTCATTCATGGTTATGTAATGGCAAATTACTCCTCCTTAAGGATCCAAATCATGTAAATAACTTAAAAATATTTCAGGAACAATGGAAAAGAGGACAAGTAAGTAATAAATTTGTTTTAGAAAATAGTTCAAAAGATTGCATATTTTAGAGTCAGATATCTGGGTAATATAATTCAGGTACAGTAGATCTTAGTTTAGCAGACTAATAGGGGGAAGGGATTAGAGTTGGGATGATACGATACGATATATCGTATATCGTCGATTTACTCATCTCGATATTCCGATATTTTTTGGACGCCGATATATATACTTAATGATACAATATTATACTTGTGATAATATCGTTGGTTAAATTATATCGGTTAAAGACTTGGTTAAAGATAACGGCCAATTTCTTTAAACAACTCTTTTATTAAAATTATTTTTAAATATTATTTTAATGAAATTAAACAATAAATTTTATGATAATCGATAATTATTAATCACCTTATTTGATAAATAAACAGAGGCTGGCGTGAAAATTTTTTTTTGCATATTTTACGTCCCCTTTCCAATCAGGGAGATTACTAAGAGAGCGGAACCAGTTCCAACCATGGCTGCGCCCACACCCATCAGACTAGAGTGATATTTGAAATTAGCGAACTGGTAACATTAGACAGACTGTTCCGTTCGTTTTCGTCATTGATTTCGGTTTTCGTTCTACTTGGATCAGCCAATATTAGATCAGCATGAAGATCCAATAAAATATTGGATAAGTGCAAGTTTTTGCTATTCAAATTTATCAAAGATTCAATGAAGCATTTGATTATATCACCGACATCAGTACCTACTGAACGTTTGTTTAGTAAGCAGGTCAAGTGGTATGTGCAAAAAGAAGCAGGTTGAAGCCTGAATTATTTTCAATGATTTTGATGCCAAAATCAAGAATAGAATCAGATTTCTGGTGATTTTTAATCACTTCTGGCAAATAAATGAGTTTAAAAGAAATTGTTATTTGTTTTTCCCCCTAAATATCGCGATATCATGGTCTATAAATATATATGGTTGTTCCACTTCGACACCGTTGCTGTAAGATTTTTCTGTCTCATCACTAGAGGTGCTGTGTACCATCTAGAGCTCAATTCGTACTTCTAACCTAGATTTTTGTTAGAGAATTAATTTTATTTATTTTTTGACAAAAAATTCTTGGCCCCATGGTTATATATTTGCTACCATTTTTCCAATTATTCTTTCTATAATCAATTTTCATTAATTTTTTATAAATAAACTTAATTTAGATTTAATAAATAAAATTATATAAAACTCACTACAGAAAAATAATAAAATTTTACATTTGGAGTGTTTATGTTCTTTATTTGGAGTGTTTGTTTTACAAATAACAAGAATACTTCATTCATTATTTATATATGAACAAGTTTCATATTTTTATTTATTTTATTTGTATCAATATTTATATTTAAAATACTCTACTCTTGGAAATTATATATTTCATTTTTTTTAATTTAAGGATAAATACATCAGTTAAAGAGGGCCAATAATTCCTATGAAATTAAAAATAATTCTATTGTGGTGGTGTATACTTCTCTACATTGAAAATAAATCTGTTATAGAAATCCCACTTCCAACACAGATTTCAAATCTATTTGCATTGAAATATGATACTTGTCCGCATCCAGCAATTTCAACAATTAGTGAAAAATTTCAGCGTTTTCAAAGTACAGGGAGTGTTTGTAATCTGAAATCATCAGGACCACCTGTTTCAGTTCTAAATGAAGAAAATGTAATTGCAGTTTTGGCTGCTGTAGAGAGTAAGCCGGAAACAAGCATTCGACAGTTAGAGCAGAATAGTGGAATTTCACGTGCTTCAGTTCACCGGATTTTACGTAGAAACCACTTCCGACCATACAAGAGGCATACGGTGCAACACCTACTAGACATAGATTACGAAAGCCGTTGCCATTTCTGTGAATGGGCAATGAACCGCTCAACTATTGATGAAAACTTTTTGCCCAATATCTTTTGATAAACTTTTTGCCGATGAAGCAACATTTTATGTTCATAGAGGAAGTACAAATCAAAATAATAATAGGTATTGGAGCCAAGAAAACCCAAGATTGTGTCGTATATCACATACACAATTCCAAGAGAAAGTAAATGTGTGGGCAGGTATCTACAGAGACCAAATTGTAGGTCTGTTTTTCATCGATCATCATTTTACCAGCCAGGCATATTTGCATTTATTACAAAACAATATCGGCCCTGCCCAAGAAGAGATTTCCGGAGAAAATGAGGTTTGGTTCCAGCATGATAAAGCTCCGCTGCATTCTGCAAGACTTATAAGCGATCATTTAAATTCTGTGTTTCCAAATAGTTGGATTGGAAGATATGGCCCTGTACATTGGCCCGTGAAAAAACTATATATATAGTTTTTTTCAAGATAAGCTGATAATTAAACAACTAAAGACAGCTTTGTATTTATATATGATTTATAAACAAATACATGTGCAATAAACAAACACACATCTCCAATGTTGTTTTGAGGGGCATAATAATGAAATGTTTATCATGATATAGATGTACAGTGGTGCCTCACAATTCAATGTCCCGCATTTTGATATTTGAGTTTCACAGGTTGGCGCATGCGCATGCATTGAATTGTGTGATATCATATGCTATTTGTCAGTTCTTTTTGGACTACTTTTGTGTCTGCCCATGTTGTTTGTGTTAATTTTCAATTCTACATTTTTCAGAAAGTAATGTGTTGTTTCTGTTAATTTTCAATTCTACATCTTTCAGAAAGTAAATGTATTGTTTGTGTTAATTTTCAATTCTACATTTTTCAGAAAGTAAAAAGTTGTTTGTATTAATTTTCAATTCTACATTTTTCAGAAAGTAAAAAGTAATTACTATTATTTTTTTGAGTGAAACGTAAGGATGGGTTCAAAGAGAATTGACCAGAGGAATAATTCTGAAAAGAAGAATACTTCATTGAGCAAAGAGACAAAGAAAAAAATTGTAAATAAAGTACAGAAAGGTAGAACAATTAAAATGTAAAAAAAATTGATTAAAAAATGATTAAAATAATATAAAGTTTTAAAAAAGATTTTAAGATTAGAAATACTATAAGCAATCTGCTGTGCAAAGCATCTTTAGAAGCATTGGGCTGAAAAGTGCTAAAAGCTTAAGTGTGACAAAATTTGTCTTTTTTTTGTTCAGCCAAGAAATTTTTTGATAAAAATCTTTTCTTCAGTTTTTTCTTGCTTTTTTATCATATTCTCCTTTTTTGATTGCTCTTAGAAACATTTTCTACTAGTTTGTGGGATTTTTCTGATAAGACAAACAAAATTGAAATTTAAAATTTTGTATTTCACTGTAGAGTGGACTTTAGAGTGGCTTTTATCATTAGAAAAAAGAAATCAATAACTACAAAACAAATCATATATGCTCTTTCTAATAAAGTGTCTGAAAGTGATTGGACTATTATTGAGAAATCTAATCCTGGAGAACAGATTTGGCATTGCTTTCACACTGGTATAGCAACAATATATTGAGGTCAAACTTTTCATTGGATAATGTTCTCTATATCTATCCAAATATAAATATAAAATTTCAAAATTCTATCTGCATTAGAAGCAGTATAATTGAAAGAGAAAGATATAACAAAAAATATAATTGGATCATATTATTGCAAGGTACTGAAGCACCTGTCATGATACATAAAAACATACATACATAAAGTATATAAGTTATAGAAATTATTAATTATATTTTAAATGTCAATATTTCCCTAAATAGATTGGCTTACTCTTGAATTTATTAGCAATAAATATAAATAATTAAAACATACTGATAGTTTTTAATTTCACTTAAAATGATTGTAATAACATCTGTTATATAAGAAATATGTTTTTAATACATTAAATTATCTTCAGAAATGTGGTTCATTTGATTTTATTTACTTAAAAATATCTTATTTTTATAGACTAATGATGCAGAATCTGAAAATACTACAAAGTCTCCATCATTGAAAAATGGCTATGTTTGTCCTTATTGCAAATTTACGGGCAAATCTTATTTTGTATTAAAAAGTCATATGAAACAACACAAACAAGAAAAGGTATGGAAAATTTTAAAACTTAAATTTAGCTGCTTAGTCTTAAAATGTCATTCTTGCCATATGATATAAATTCTTTAAGAAAGTATTATACATAAATACTTTGAATAAATTTTTTTTATTAATTTTTGAAATTAGAGTAAATTGATTATTAGACTCACAAACTATTAAACAGTTTTTTCTTAAGAAATATCTATTTCTAAAGCTAATTTTAAATATTTTATATACAGAATAAATCTCACCTAACTGCCTAAATTAAAAATTCACATCTTATTCAGCACTAAGCCCATTTACATAAGATTGTGTAATAACTTCAGTTTTCAGTTTACAGATAAAACAATTCATGTTCTCTACTTTACAATTTGTCAAAAATTATTTTTTAATTATAATTCATTGATGAGAAATCATTCTTCAATTCTCAATTTGGATCAGTAATATTATTTAGAATAGATGACATCACTTAACAAGTGAGTTTGTCTGGAAGATAGCAATTCCATTCTGTAATCTGTAATTTCTAATTTCCTGAGGCAGAGGATGTGAAATGTAAATTAATATTTAAACTACTACAAATAATAATAATAAATAAATGATAACAATAATAAAAATAAGGTAAAAGAAATAAAAATAACTTATATTGGATCAGGGTTAAATCTTCACATCCTTAGTACATATTGAGAAACAGAAATAGTGTACTAGTAACTGCAAAGGTGTATATTTCATCTCTGTTAAAGCTGTGTTCTAATATCATTCATTATTATACAAGTCAAACAAAACATCCTCCATGTAAGCATTTACAAGAGCATAAATGTGATGTAGCTAACTATAAATGTTAAACAGCTCATGGATACTTTACTGTTACCCATGATGCAAAACCACTATGGGAAAAAGTTAAAATCATTGATTATGACTAGCATAATACTTCTATAGATTTTTAAAAAAATGGCATAATTTTAATAAGGGCCAAAAGCAACCTATAATAAACAGTTGACAATAGTTCATTGAATTTCACATGGAAATATATTTCATCCAACATTTAATGCAGTTTCTTGGTTTTTGTATATACAGTGAAACCCCGATTTTGAAACTTTTCAGGGACCGGCCCGAAAAGTCGAACGAGCTGGGAAAACGCACGAAACGGGAACTCTGATGACGTCATAATAAAAAAAGTTATATAATTAAAACGTAGGAAGAGGGAAAGTTTTACATTGCATGTATAGGAAAATGCTCGGACTTCCGAAAATAGACGTTTAAAGCGGGAAAGTCGTACGATATGGGAACGCACAAGCGGGGTTTCACTGTATTTTATTATTTTTTCACATTTTATGTAATCTGTATTTATTTTTTGTTAGTTATGTATTTTAACATTTTTTGATATATGTTTACACAATATTTTTGCTATAATTTTTAAAGTTTAAATGTTCTTTTATTATTTATGTTTGATCTAATCATTGAAGATAGATGAAAATCCAAAAGCATTATGTATATCACAGTTTGATTAAAATACATGTCATTATATGGTTCTTTGAAACACAATATATTCTTTATATTTCAATTTTATTTCAGGAACTTAAGTTTTTATTAATTAACTCTGATATTTCTGCATTAAAATTTAAGAAAATTAAATTTTAATTATCATTATAAAACTAATTTTAATTTGATTTTTCTTTGATATTGTAAAAAAACAATCCAACTGTTTTTATATTCATAATTATGTAGTTTATAAATTTTAAATTAGATTTAATTTTAATAAAAGTGTCTGTTTATTTGTATTTGCTAATTTTACCTGAAAAAATAGTTTCATTTATTTTTACAGTTGTATTTTTATTTTAATAATATAAAATTATCCTAAATATTGGGTTGTTTAGAAAGTAATTTCATTTTTTTCCCATCAGTGGCGTTAGTTGTATTTTTACCTGCCAATTTCATTCTAAGCCATATTGTCATTATAAATTTTGACAGTTGACGTTTCAAGGTATATTTATAAAAAAATTGTTTTGATTCTGTGCAGTTTTTTTTTTTTTTTTTTTTAAAAAAATAAAAAAAAAAAATTTAAATTTTTTTTTTTTTTAATATTTTTTTGATTCTGTGCAGTTTTTTTTTTTTTTTTTGGTGTCCTATCAAAAATGGAAAATAAAATGAAGATTTTCAGCATGATTTGCTTTTTTATTACTGAAAAGGTAAGAATGCTGTTCAAGAAGAAAAAGTTATGTGAAGTGTAGGGAGAAGATGTGTTAACAGAATGTCAGTGCCAAAACTAGTTTGCAAAATTTCATTCTGACAGTTTTGATGTTAAAGATGCACCACATGCTGGAAAGTTAGTTGAAACTGATGATGATAAAATAAAGGTATTGGTTGAAGCAAACCATTGAATAACAACATGAGAAATTGCTACAAAATTGAATTTTTTGAATTCAATATTCACAACCAGTAGAAACACCAATTATATTTCCAGGCAAACTGCCTCCTCTGGTGCACTTCAGCTGTTGGTTTTTCTCCAATGACGAACTTCCATTGGTTTTTCATATATTTTGCTTTTAATCTTGGCTCAGAACTTAGTACTCTATTTGAGTGGAAAGGGGCAATCAAAATTTAGCCACCAAGCTTATCCACACAAAAGAAAAAAAAAAAGACCAGTAGAAACATTGATATTTGGGTTCCACATGTTTTCAAAGAAAGATTTGCTCCATTGCATCGACATCTGTGATTTGCTGCTCTCCGTTGAAGAAAATGATCCCTTTCTGATGCGGATCGTAACTGCTGATGAAAATGTGAAGAAAATGATCCCTTTCTGAAGCGGATCATAACTGTTGAAGATCCAAAGAAAGATTTGCTCCATTGCATTGATATCTGGATTTGCTGCGCTCAAACTTGAAGAAAGATCCCTTTCTGAAGTGGATCATAAATGTTGATGAAAAATAGATTGTTTACAATAAAGTTGAACGCAAGTGATCATGGAGTAGAAGAAATTAACAAAGTTGAATGCAAGCGATCATGGAGCAGAAGAAATGAACCAGCTTGTTGAATACAAGTAATCATAGAGCATGAAATGAACTGGCTCAAAGCATTCCAAAACCCAATATTCATCAAAAAATTGATGCTCTTTGTTTGGTGGGATTTCAAGGGATTTGTTTTTATTTGCGATTCTTCCATACAATTTCACAATTATGTCTGAAGTGTACTGCCACCAATTGGACAAATTGAGAGATTCCATCAAACAGAAGCGACCAGAATTGATTAACAGACAATGCCAAATTTCATACAAGTTTGATGACTCACCAGAAACTCTTACAGCTTGGATGGGATGTGCTGATAATCTAATAATTGTTGTAATAAATCTAAAACCAAATTAACCAAACTACCAACTACTTGCGAATATGGGACCATACTCCCATATTTGCCATATCCGGTACTCTCCGATTATTATTTCTTCCGGTATTTAAAAAATTCTTTAGACGGCAAAGCACTTAGTTTAAATGAGGATGTCAAAAATCACTTGGTTCAGTTTTTTTGCAAGCAAAGATCAGAAATTCTATGAGCATGGAATCATGCTACTACCAGAAAGATGGTAACATGTGTTGGACCAAAATGGTCAATATATAATTAAATAAAATATTTATATATATGTTATTACTATGATTGAAACTTGGACATATATCGATATGCTGCCGCCGGACATAAGTGGTTATGTGTCTGCCAGAATAGAACAACCTAATAATTTATATGGAGGTATTGTAACTTATGTAAGGCAATATCTTAGTTATCATGCTATTGATAATTTTTCTTTTTGTAATGATGTTATGGATATACTAACTCTAAAAATTGGTAATTTGGTTATTACTACTATTTATAGAAAACCTAATACAAGTTTATCTGGTTTTTTTTAGATTTATTACAACAATTATCAACAATTATTAGATTATCAAATAGCTAGAAATTATAATCTGTTGATAGTTGGTAATTTTAAAGTAGATTTATTGAATTCTACATCAGCTGAACTTTAGAAATTTATAAATTTTCTATTTTGAAAGGTCTATTTATATATGCAGATACACAAATTCCTACTAGATATTGCTATGGTGTTCCACCATTGTTAGACATTGTGCTAATGATGATGGAGAGCATTGAATTTGAGGTAGGCCCAAACTTGATATCTGATCATCTGATTGGCATTCTTTTTAAAAAAGATATGTTTGAATCGGAGAATAGTCATTAAAAAATTGTTACTTACTGATGATAATATAAGAAAACTTAACATTGTGCTATTGGCCGCATTTAGTTGGGATTATTTTTATAAAATTGAATCATTACAAGATGCTCTATCATATTTTTATGATCTATTGTTGATATTTGTTAGGAAATATATTCCAGAAAAGATTATCAAATTTAATCCTAATAAACATTGAAAAAATAACTTCGAAAGAATGTTTTCTTTTGAAACTAAACTTTTAATAACACAAAAAAAAAGATCTATTAAAAGAAAATAAAAATTATTTAAAAATGGATAATTGCTTTATCAGTAATAAATTAAATCAAAAATTTGGTTTTAAAAATAAAGCAAAGTATAAGGAATGATGAGAGAGTTTTTTATAATAAACAGTTTCAGGATTGTAGGAATCCAGTTGAATTTTGGAGACATATTAATAAATTACCTTATCCAATTTTGAAAAAACATGTTCAGAGAAGTGTTCATTGTATAAAATACCTTGATAAGATTTTTAATATTGCTGTTGATATTGCAAATGCATTTGCATCTTGCTACGAGAATATTGGTGGGTTCTCTTCTAATATAGTTCTGCTGATAAATTCTCACAGTTTTTTGGATAAAGCATTAATTAGTAAAACATGTAGCCAAAAAAATTCCCTGGTTCTTTTGGAAAACTGAAGTGCTGGAGGTGATTAGATCATTGGATAAAAACACTGGGATATGATGGCATATCATTAGATTTAATTCAATTAATAAGTTATAGCATAATCTGTCCTTTGACTCATATTATAAATTTGTCTTTTATAAGAGGTGAATACTGTACTTGTTTAAAAAAGGTATTAGTAATACCTATTTATAAAAATGGTGATAACGAATTTATTGATAATTACCGGCCCATAGCTATTACACCTATGTTAGCTAAGATAATTGATAAAATATACTATAAAAGATTATCCTTGTTTCTATATAAGTATAATAATATTCGTTCATGTCAATATGGTTTTAAAAAGAATATGTCTACAGTTGATTCTTTGACACATTATCATTCGTATATAATCAATGCATTGGATGTCTCCAAATCGGTGATTTCCTGTTCTTTGGATTTATCAAAGGCCTTTAGTAGATTGGATTTTTGATATTCTTTTGTATAAGCTTTATAGGTATGGAATTTGAAATGAGGCATTAAATTGGATTAAGAGTTACTTGATAGATAGAATTATACTGTGTTAAAATTGATAACACACTTTCACATCCTGATTATCATAACACTAGCACTTCCAGTAGTGAGAAAAAAACAATTTTATTTAACACAGACTACTAACGTTTTCGGTTTTTACACCATTTTCAAGTAGAGTTCTATTCACAACGAATTTGAATCAGAAGGACAAAAAATAGAAAAATACAAAATAATAAATTGCAGTTGTTATGGCAACCAAAGTTCTTAAAACGTATACATTCAACTGCAAATGTTTATAATAACAGTGATAAACCAATAAATATAAGGTTTATTACAAACGATAAACATTAAGCCCTTGATAAAAACATAAATAAAAATTACATATAAATACATTCACATCTGAACAACAATAAAGTTCATGGAGGGATGCTCCAAAAAAATAAGATCATCTATCAGCGCTCGCATTCTTTCCGATTTCCTTCTTTCTTCTTCTTAGCCAACCTATCGTTTATTAGGAAATCAGAGTTTCTTCTTAATATTTTGAGTGATTTCGTGATTATCGGTTGTGTGTGTGGGAGTATGGATTTTATTACTTTTGTTTGGTCCCATGATATCTCAATGTTCTTAGAATAAGCTTCCATTGCAAGAGATGTAGTCATTTTAGCTTGGGCAATATCCTTCTTATGCTCTTCTAATCTCATCGTTAACATTGGGGTCACAATTTATTGGATCAGTTTTTCTTTGTGTGTCACTATAGAAAAACTCCATTTTTTCATCAGTATGATTAAGTATAAATCATATTTTAATAGTATGATCAAATATAAATCATATTATCGCTTCTCGGCCTTTTGGCTAAGATCAAAGTGTCTGTTAGTGGGTTCTGACAGTGTAGCCAAAAGGTTAAGAAGAGCACCATCTGGGAAGCTGTTGCTGTCTGTTTCCGTCATCCGGGTTCCTGCTGTTTCCTGTTGTTGCTGCCATGGCTGTCCTGGTTCCTGTTGCTGAGGCCCTGGAGTCTACTGCTGCTGTTGGGTCTGGGGACCTATACGGTTTAAATGCACCGTGTGTTCGTCCTCAGACCTGGACTACTATCCCTATGGGTAGCCCCATCGAGCCATCGTCCTCACCTGTGGTTGATGATGGGGAGGGGGTGTTGATGGCACCCCCCCTTGAGTCACAGGGTGATGGTTTGTCATCCACTTGTAGGTCCTGGGTGGAGGTGGTTGCTATGACCCGGAATCTGCAAGAAGAGGCTAAACAATTATTGATAGAAGATTGGAAGAAAGAAGGTCTTGATATTGAGCTTACCTGTGTCTCAGATAGGATAAGATCAATCAGAATTAAAAAGGATGACTCTGATATTGATCATATGGTGCAACTGGTCGGTGAAAGATTAGCCAAAATGGATGAAATAACACAAGTAGATCTTACTAAAAGAAATGAGGTAATTTTTACATTTAGAACTAATGTTATTGCAGATAGATTTTTGAAGGAAGAGATTTATTATGATGGAGAAAAACTAGAACTTACCTCGATGAAAGTTAATTGGAAGATAGTCTTCTTAAAGGCAGTGCCAGGTGAATATGATGATGAAGTCATGATTAAGAGACTGAAAGAATATGGTAATGTATTATCTATTAAAGCCTTGACATTAAGAAATTACCCTTATATAAAAACTGCTACTAGACAGGTTGAAATGGAATTAATAAAGAAAATGCCTAATGTTATTACAATTAATGGAAATAAAATTTTTGTTTATTATCAAGGTGTTGAACAACTATGTTACAATTGCTACTCACCTGGTCACTTGAGGTCTTCATGTCCAAGGTTAATCTGTCATGGATGCAAAAAATCCGGTCATCTCCGTAGAAATTGTCCTGAAAAAGAAATAAATAAAATTAGTCATGAGGTTAATATAGAGGAAAATATTAGTGAGGAAAGAGACAGTGGAAAATTAATGAGAAATGAAGAAAAAATAGAGAAAGAAAAGGTATTTGATAATATTGAAGTTACATCTGTTGATAGTTTTTTGATTCACAGGAGGATATTAATACAAGAAACTGTAAAAGAGATGTCAGAGAAATGAAAGATTGAGAGGAAAGCAATAGAAGTGTTAATGAAAAAAAGATGTTAGTTGGTGAGTCAATTGATATGTTAAAACAATGTAACTGGGGATTAGAAGTTGAAATGGAAGAGCAGGATAAAGATAAAGAGAATGAAGAAGGAAATGAAAAAGAAAGTGAAGGTAATGTGATGATTAATGATAATGATGGAAATTATTTACAGAATGAAAATAAAGAAATTCAGGATGTTAATAAAAGTGAAGGAAATACTACACTAAAGAAAGAGGAAGGAAAGGAGAGAGAGAAAAAGATTATGTTCAGATGCTAGAAGAAAGTTTTTCATATCGATAAAAATATTTGAAGGAGTTGGCTGAGGAATTTGTTAACAATCGTGAATTAAAACTTAAATATTATACTTTTACTAAGAAGGTTGAAGAAGCTGAGACAGGTAAGGAAAAGTAAGAAATCTGTAATTGAAAAAAAGTATGCTTCTTTACAGGAGAAAAATAAAGATAGAAAGATTGATATTGAAGAAATATGTTATGTTTGTGGAAAAGAAACTACCCATAGAGCAGTTTATTGTCCATCAGTTACTTGTACAAAGTGTAAAAAGAAGGGACACATGTACAAAGTCTGTTTTGATGCCAGGGTGTGCAGGAAGATGTATACTATATTTACTAAGGATGCAGAAATATCTGATGTATATAATAATTTAATACCAAAGGAACAGGAATATGTGGATATACAGGAGGAACTAATTAAAAAGGAGTGGAAGAATAAGGAAAGGAAGATTGTGGACAGTGACGTTAGTGATGTGGAAGATGGAGAAGAAAAAGAGAACGAAAAGGAGTTAGAGAAATGAAAAGTTTTTAAGGGGGTTATAGTAATATTTTAGATGTTAGTACTGCTAGTAAGGTTAATGCTATTAGTTGTGTTAATGTATTTCTGTGTTATTAAGTGTTAGTAAAGTTTAGTCATGTTAATATTCAGTTTTTAAAATTTTGTTTAGAGTTTGTGTGTTAGTAAATTAAATGTTAGTATTGTTATTATTTTTAATGCTTAGAGAAGAAATATATTTATTTTAATACTTACTTTTTTATTGCTGTAAATAAACTTGATAGGTTAATATCCTATTGTAAAATGCCTGAAAAAAATAATTAATTTAGTGAAAACGGAATTGTAAATAAAGTAAAAATATGTCTTGTTAAAATAGATACTTAGATATTTAAAATTGTAAAAACTGTTTGTATTTACCTCTGCTTAATTCTGAAATAATTCATCTATATTGTAAAGAGAATTTTACTATTTTGTTTTATATGTTTTCCTCTTTGAGACCTATAGTCCAATGGGTTTTTTGTAATTTTTCCCATTGAACTATATTATTTGTATTTTCTTTTTATGAGAAATAAAACTTTTTGAAAAGTATGATTAAGTATAAGCTGATCCCAGTTTATAGATCTAAATTATCTTTATGTATGTCTCTCTCTTTCTGTTAGTTTTTGGAAATTAGTCTTGCTATTACTAGATGACATCTATTATTGAATTAAAAAATTTAAACTAAAATATATTTTGTGTAATAACTTTCATTACAATAGATTTATTATGATAATAGGTAAAGCATAAAAATTTTTTCATAATAATAATTAAGTGAAATTTAAATTTTAACCAATGAAATCTCAAACATTTAGACAGCTCATGCAACAGGAAATAATTTTAATACTAATTAAAATGTTTTCAGCCTAACTTTGAGTCCTCGTCACTACACAAATTCTTATGCAATAAATATTTTATAATATAACAATAAAGAATGCAATTAATTATAAATTCTTTAGAATAGATTTTTGTTTTTTAAAAATTTTTTAAAATTCATAAATGCTTTTTTAAAACATACAGTTATTAGATTTATATTATTTTAGCTGAAATAATGCTAGAATAATTTTAAAACACAGTATTACATATGGTTTATATATAATAGAAGTTTTTTACATGTTATTCCATGTACACCAGTGTCATGATGAGAAGGTTCTCCAGGTCGTTGTCATTGATTATATTATTCTATATTTTACCTCTTCTTTTTTTGATTTCTATGGCCTCCAGTGTTGCCAACTATGTTGGACATGATGGATCTTATTATATTGATATTATCCCAATAAACAGAGAGGTCATCCTCATATGTTTTAGTAGCCAAGATTGTAATTAATTTACTGGTTCTTATATTTGATTTATGTTCTTCAATTTTAATGCTAAGGAACCTCTTTTTCTTATACTACTATGTAGTTTGTAGGGTATTGTTGTACATTGGTATCGCATAAACTCCTGATCTCCCCATGTTACTCACTGGATCTTTGTCATTTCTTAAATTTGCAAAGATGGTACTTTTGCTCTTATAGATGTGCCTGTATGGATTGTCTTTGGCAACTTTATTACAATGATGTCCAGGGCCACCGAGAGAAATTTTTGGGCCTGTGACAAGTCTGTTGTCTGGGACACACTTAAAAAAATTTATTACTTTGGTTTAATATAAAAATTATATAAAACATTAAACATTTGTTTTAAAAAAGGGTACATAAATTCAAAATTTGATACATTACATACCACATACAGTCTATACTACACAGTTTCACATTTTACAATCACAAAACTTTCATCTATCAAAATACTAATATATATAAAATAGTTTATTTTGGCAAATAATGAATTTGGCACAACTGCTTTGGGTGGTAGCAAGAGTGGTAGACAGTGCTCACTGGTGGTGGCCTGCGAACTATCGACATGTTATGTGACATGTCGTGGTTCAATGCCAGATCCATGACAGAAGTCTCACATGTCACCTTCTCTTGACGGCCAGAGCTGTCTATTATTTTTATATGTTATTCCTTGTGCACCAGTGCAAGGAATAACATGTAAAAACTTCTATTATATATAAACCATATGTAATACATATGTTTTAAAATTAATCTAACATTATTTCAGCTAAAATAACATAAATCTAGTAATTGTGTTATTTGAAAAAATTTTTTAAATGAAAATCTATTCTAAAGAATTTATAATTAATAGTGTTCTTTATTGTTATGTTCTAAAATACAATATTGTTCATAGATATACTCTGTGATGCATTTATCACTATGTGCACTATGTTCATTTCTAGGATTCCAAAATTTATTTTCTTATTTAATTTGAAAATTCTGGAGACACCTAAAATCACTTAGCATCTAGGAGTCTAGGACCTCACTTAGCATCTAGGAGCCTCAAGAGATATAAATGCATAGATCAGAAAATAAAATCTCTAATAAATCTAGTTGTATATATAGGGAAAACAACCAGAATTAATAAAGATTTTATTTTCTGATCTACTGTAAAATAAAAGGAATCATCTCAACAATAGATAATTTTGGATTAGAGCTTTTATCTTTTGTGATGAAATTATCTACTTATTATATAATCTCCAATCAATTAACTTTGCTTACATTAATATATGCTTTTATAAGCATTTATTATCTAAAAATAAACATATAAAAAAAAAAGCATGAAAAATTTTTTATATTTAAGATTTTTTTAATATTTTTATATATGATTCAAAATATATTTGAATCTTAAATCTCAATGAATTACTTGTAAGTATAAAAATAGAACAGCAAAAGTAAACAAAAAATGCACAAAAAAAAAAACTATAAAATGAAAATAATATGAGAGAGAGATGCATTTAATTCAAGAATTACAAGTTTGATCAACATTGTAACTTCACTGTTTTAGGAAAATCCATGGATTTTGTACTATATGCCATTGTAAATATGAGTTGCAGACATATATTTGATATTTTAGAGATTTATATCATATGAATAATGGTTGCAATTCAGGTTGCATATATATTTGATTGAGAATTTATAATTTTATATTTTACAAAATTTCATTATTCTAATTAAAAATATATATACATTTTTTTAGGTTTATAAATGTATTTTAAGTACTTGTGGAGAAATGTTTCATGATTTGGATCCATTCCTTGAACATACAAAATCACATGAAAATGAAATGACTTACAGATGTCATCAATGCAATAAAACATTTCAAACTTTATATGAATTAGGAGCTCATCAGTATTCTCATAGCTTGTTTCCTAATCGTGGAACAAGAACACAGCCAAGGTAAAATTATTTTATGTAATAAATTTATTTTATTATGCAAATAGAAATCTTTTAGAGAATATTCTTATCTTGCACCATAATTTATATATAATAAAGTTTAACAAGTAAATAGAATTAAAATTTTCTATCCTAATGGATAAAAAACTTCAATTAACACTTGATACATTTAGTAATTTTGTATTTAAGAATCTTTTTATAAATTTAGGATTAATAAAATATTTAAGTATTGACTAAGTAAAAGAGGGGATAAATTAGAAATCATGATTCTAATTCTATATATCAAATTCTGTAATCTTAATGGCAAAAGCAAATAAATAACTTCTAACATTTATATATAAATAAATTTATTAATAAACATTCAAAGAATTCTTTCAAGGATAAACTTATGACTCTTCCTGTGGTAAAAGAAATGTCATATGTTGTTATATAATATATGACATAAAATTCTTTTAGTCTTATAAATGATTGATTCACAGCACAATTTAAAGTGAAAAACTTGATTTATTAAATAATTAAAGTACTTTCTACTTTAATAAGTCATCTTCAGTAATTTTAAGAAGGTTGTTACATACAGAATGTCTGTTTAAATTATTAGAACGCACAAGTTTTTTTCGTTATAAAATAATTTATAATTAAAGAATAGGTAGAGTTTTGAATAATCTGCTACGATAAATGTATTAGTTTCTTGTATGTTATGTGAATTTAAGGATTGTAAGAATTTTGTAGATGAGTCCACTCTCTATGATAAAATTTTTTTACCATAGAGAGTGTGAACTGACCATAATTAGAAATTTATGCCATATGTTATTACATAAATCATACTTCTTATCTAAATGGCAAGTATTATCAACAAACAAAAGGACTTCCAATTGGCAGCCTGCTTGCAGGTGTTCTTGCAGAGTTAGTAGTTTGTAGAAAAGAGGAATCTATTATACCATGTTAACTACTGGCATATGCCTCTATAAGAGATATGTGGATGATGTCCTGGTAGTAAAGGAGAAAGCAATTGATAGGTATAATCTTCAGAGCTTACTAAGTGACAAATCCCTAGGTCTAAAGTTGAAAAGACAAGAACAGGATGAACTAACCATTAACTATTTAGACATGAACACTAAAGTCATCAATGGTAAATGTGTTATATTAGTGTTTAGGATAAATACATATACAGGTAGGCCATAATGCGATATTCGATTAGTGTGACTTATAAAAATGATACCGTTTTTAATTTCGATTAGTGCGACTTATAAAATTGATACCATTTTTCAGTTAGTGTGAGTTTGAATAATGCGATATTCAATTAGTGCAACTTATAAAAATGATACCGTTTCGAGCAAATATTCGATTAATGAGAGTTTATACCGTTTTTCAGTTAGTGCGAGCAAATATTCGTTTAATGCGAGTCACCGTTTTTCAGTTAGTGCGAGCAAATATTCGATTAATGTGAGTTGCATCGTTTTTCAGTTAGTGCGAGCAAATATTCGATTAATGCCAGTTGTAAGCATAGACCAGTGAGTTCGAATAATGCGATATTCAATTAGTGCGACTTATAAAAATGATACATTCGAATAATGCGATATTCGATTAGTGCGACTTATAAAAATGATACCGTTTAATTTCGATTAGTGCGACTTATAAAATTGATACCATTTTTCAGTTAGTGTGAGTTTGAATAATGCGATATTCAATTAGTGCAACTTATAAAAATGATACCGTTTCGAAGCAAATATTCAATTAATGTGAGTTGTAAGCATAGACCAGTCTTAATAACAAATGTCCGTCCCCTTTTATGATGTCAATTAACAAATTACTGTTAATTTTCGGCCTCTCCTTTTATGATGTCAATTAACAAATTACCGTTAATTTTCGGTTAGTAACAAAACTCCTTTTATGATGTCAATTAACAAATTACCATTAATTTTCGGTTAGTACGACCGGACGAGGAGCAGTCCAAGAACAGTCACTTGGCTTTGAAGGGGTAATGGACAAGGAGCAGTCCAAGAACAGTCACTTGGCTTTGAAGGGGTGAAGATGAGGAGCAGTCCAAGAACGGGTCACACGATTTTGAAGGGATGAAACATCAGAAAGATGGGCTTTTTGCCATTAATTTTCGGTTAGTCGACCGGACGAGGAGCAGTCCAAGAACAGTCACTTGGCTTTGAAGGGGTAATAGACGAAGAGCAGTCCAAGAACGGTCACACGATTTTGAAGGGGTGAAACACACACGAAGGGTGAAACATCAGAAAGATGGGCTTTTTTCCGTTAACTGTTTAACATGGACGAGGAGCAGTCCAAGAACAGTCACACGATTTTGAAGGGGTGAAACACAAGGAGCAGTCCAAGAACGATCACACGATTTTGAAGGGGTGAAACATCATGGAGAAAGAGCAGTCCAAGAACAGTCACTTGGCTTTGAAGAGGTGAAACATCAGAGGAGCAGTCCAAGAACAGTCACTTGACTTCTGAAGGGGTGAAACATCAGAAACATGGGCTTTTTGCCATTAGCTATTTAACACATTCAGCTTTGTTAACATTAATTCAGCTTTGATAACATTATTCAGCTTTGTTATCGTATACATACAGTATAGTTACAGAATTTTCTCTTTTAAAAAGTATTGAAATGGATGAAAGGAAGAACACTTTTGATGATAAAACAGGAAACAGAAAAAAAGATGTTAGTGATTACGCTACAGCAAAAAATGGATGTGATTGAGAAAAAAAAGAGGTCAGTGATTACGTTACAGCAAAAAATGGATGTGACGAAATGGATGAAAGAAAGAACACTTTTGATGATAAAACAGGAAACGAAGAAGAGGTTAGTGATTACGCTAGAACAAAAAACGGATGTGATTGAGCGACATAAAAGCGGCACTCAACTTCCGCTATAAGAGGTTAGTGATTACACTACAGCAAAAAATGGATGTGATTGATCGACATAAAAAAAGAAGTTAGTGATTACTCTACAGCAAAAAAACATGGGAATGAGCAACATAAAAGCAGTGCTCAACTTCCACATTCGATTTGGCGGTTGGTTTGCATGATGGTATGGGACGCAATTCCTGGTAAGTTATTAATTTAGATGATGAACAACAATGTAAAATATGAAAATAAATATTTCTTAAACAGTTAGTATTGTTGTTATTCATCGTGAGGTTGGCTAACGGCCCATAATCTCGCAAAACAAGAACCAATTACCATATTTTACATATAGTTAATACTTCAAATAGTGCGAGAAATTCGTGGAACCCATTATTCGCACTAATCGAGGCCTACCTGTAGATCATGTTTTATTAAATCCACAGCAAAGGAACCATGACACTATAAAATGGCAGCTTTTAGGACCTGCTACAAAGGATAGCAACATACTGCAGTAATCAGGATACTCTAGAAAAGAACTTGAATGGGTACTTCACTAAGGGGAATTGCATAGTTACAAGAAGAATTTCATCCTTAAGTTATGAGAAAAAATCGCACATAATACTACTAAACACACCATTAATGACAACAATACCTATGATACAAAAGGAAAACTATATTCTGTAGAAAAAAACAGAATTTTCAGGAAGTTTAGAAGAAAATTAGAGAGGATAACTAAGAATTAAATAGTATATAATAGGAGGAATACAATCTTTAACCCACTATGGAATGACAAAGATCTTAGGAAGTGGAATGATTCTCCTGGAGTATACAAAATTCCTTTTAAGAATTTAGATGTACAGAAAGATGAAATGTAAATAGGGTACACTTCCCACTCTTTACAAAAAAAGAGTGTTAGAGCATGAAAAAGACATCATGGGAATAGTGAGAAAACTTCATGTCACAGAGAATTGCCAACTATGATATATTAATAAACTGAGATAATGCTATGATAATTAAGAAAGTGCTTAACCCAGAAAGGCAGAGTAGTAAAGCTATCAGTATAATAGATAAGAAATTAAAAGAATGTAACATAATTAACATCATAGAATCCAACATGGTTAGTTTAGCTTAGATTTGATATCACAAAAAGCAAAAATGATAGTCAACTATAATTTAATGTCTTAATAGTAACAACATCCCTAACAACAGTATTTTTTGCCATTTAATATATTCATGTTATGTTTGATATTAATGTTATATAGTTAAGGCTAGGAATCTGTAGATAGGTTACTAAATCAGGATCAATGTATGATAGAGATAAACTAGATTACTTTTTTTATTATTTTATTAAGTCAGGATAATTTTAAATTGGCTGACTGTATTTTTATCTTTAAGGGGTTCGACCAGACCTTCTAATATGTCAAACAGTTCAGTTGGCCGAGAGGACTCTACTCCCTAATGTCGGGGACCCATCTGATACATATCTGATATATATACTTTCAATTGGTCAATAGTTGTCTGTATTTCTTCATTCATGATGCACTCTAGGCATTAGAGAACAGTCTATAGTATATCTCCAACACATATGTTATTCCAGGCATCAAGAACTATCGATATATATAGATGCAGGTGCTATGGCTGTGCCTACAATCTATCTGAACAGCCTACAGCTGCATCCACAGCCTCCGGATGATAGTCTGGCTATGCCCACTGCTGTCTGAGGCTGTGTGGGAGTCCTTACAACTTGTGTGGGTGTGCTGTCACATCGTGTGGGTGTACCGTCATACAGTGCGGGTCCACCCACCGGACGGGTGGGTCCGTCCACACATTTGGTGGGTCTGCCCACACCCACAGCATGGTGTTCAAACCTTTGAGTATAGCCCTGATCTTTCTCTCCAATAAGTCTGTGCTGCATTTTTAAGAATGCATCTCTGACACAAAGTGGAGTCTGGATGTGTTTCCAATTATAACTTATTTTTCCAATACTGGAACTCTCAAGAGTGAAAAGATAATTTTAATTTAAATAATTATAATATCCAAAATAAATAAAATAAGGTAGAAAAAATTAGATTTAATATAGGAAAGTTTCAAATTTAGTTCTTCACAAATTTATCTTAATTCTAATTAATAACAATCTTCCAATATTGATATAAAATATTTAAATGTATAAACTTACATAATTATTTGTCTTATTATGTGTATATGTTACTGTAAAAGACCGTAGTCTGGAAAATCCTAGGTTTTACCGGTAAAACCTAGGTTTTACCGGTAAAACCTAGCTTTTACCAAAGTGGCTTGGTAAAAGTCCAAAGTATGCTTTAATACGATTCCATTTCGGCCTTTTACCAAGACTTTGCGGTAAAACCTACGAGTTACAAACGCCTTCCGGTAAAAGCCCGAAACGAGGGATTTAAATCAACTTTGAATAAAGCTGCGCACATTGATAACCAAGACTTCTGTTATTCTGATTTCTGCTATGTTATTAACTGATTTTACGATTTTGGCTCAATTCCAAAAGATGTTTGTGTCGTATTCGTAGACCCTCTTTGCTAATGCAGTTGTTAATCTGGCCACCTGTATATCGCTTTGATGTTCCTTAAGCCTAATATCTAAAGCCCTTATCATACTACCTATATATATTTCGTGTTGTTGGAGGGTGTTGTTGTATAATGGTATAGTGTATACCCCAGATCGTTTATGTGGTTGGGTCGGGGGTTTGATGTTCTTTACCATGTGATACGTGGTATTTAGTCTACTATATGGTAGTGTGAGGTTTTTTCTTTCAAGCGCTTTTTTAAGTGGTTTCATTGGGATCGGATGTGGTTTCATTGGATATGTCTGGGGTTATTCGTGTGTATGGGTTAGTAGTGTATCACTTGGTTGTGTAGTAATTCTCTGTATGGAGTCCAAATTAACATAAAATTAAAGCCTAAAATAAAGCAATGAAGATAGAAGTGATTTCTGTTATCTGTCATTGTATCTTCTATTTTTCGCCATTCAGAATTTAAAGTTTAGTGTCCTGTTTCACTGTAAGATTTTAATTTAAATATAAATTTTTAAATTATACTGTACTTATATGTTATAAATAATAAATGCTATATATAATTAGAAAATCAATAAATTTCAATTTATTTTAATATCCACTGATTTTTTGAAATTAATAATCATTACTTGATACGACTTTTATAAATAACAGCTTAGTAAAGTTTATTTCTTATTGGAAGATTAACAGCTAACTTTGCTTTATAATCCCATTTTGCTAATACAAAAATTCATGTTTCCGATTCCCAAGAAACATGTTTGCTTAGCGATTTAATTCCGCCCGCTGACATTTTCTATACTTACGCATCTTTCCAATCAATGAGATTACGGGGCGGAGCCAATAACCAAGGGTTGCACCCACACCTGTGGAAGGTGACCAAATGGTGAAGAATAGGAATGGTCCTCGAAAAACACCTTTCGTGAGATGCCGAACCCGGTCCTCCTGTGTGGCACACCAATGCATTATCGCGCAGCCATCCGGCCGCCAATCTCCCGCTGACTTAGTTTCGCCCATTTTGAATCTAAATCACATTTATCCATATTTATCTAAATAAGTCACTTACAAGCAGGGTTGCAGAGTTAAATGGCAAATGATCTGACTTTGACTCCACCTTTTAAAAACTATCTGATTCCGATCCGATCCCTAAAATTTGTAAGGTCCGACTCCTGACTCCGGGAAGTTCAAAAATCCGACTCCGATTCCACCCAAAAACCTCAATCTGCAACCCAGGATTGCAGAATCGGATGCGAAATGATCCAATTCAGATTCCACCTTTTAAAAAAAATCCGACTTCAAAATTTGTAAGGTCCGACTCCTGAGTCAGGACAGTTTAAAATTCCGACTTCGACTCCACCCAAAAACCTCCGACTCCCTGACTCCCGACTCTGCAACCCTGCTTACAGCTATGAAAATTACCTATACTGTATATTTAAAACAAATATTTTTTCATCATTATCGCCTCCTGTTTTATCTTTATAAAAATATATACAAGTAATCCTCATATAACACGGTTTCGCTTTAACACGATTAGAAAATTGCGGAAACCTTCATATAACACGGTACGGTACTTCTATAACACGGGTTTTACTTAACATATTTAGAAAATTACATTTACTTTCCTACAACAAACATTTTCATTAATTTTTGTAAATCCACACTATAGACACAAAGTACACACACAAAATGTAATCAATGGCAAATACTTTGCTGAAAATCAGTTAAATGCAATTTCGCTAGTTGGCTGTGAGGGGGATGATATGCAGTTTATTTTCGGTTTCCATTTGAATTTGAGTTAATTGAATTAATTTTGAAATTGAGTTAGTTGTGGACCATTGAATATTTTATGTTCCAATTGTTCGACTCTTGAATAAAAAGTAAGTTTTTATTCTTCAATAGAAGATTATGAAATAGGAAAGCTTTTTGTATTCAAAATTTTTTTTGGGTATGTTTTAAGGAATGATTGTTTTTTTAGTGGGTTAGATTATAGATTTTGTAAAGAGAGCAAAAGATAAATTTTAAATGCAGAAAAAATTCAGAAAAAAGCTATTATTATTAAATGAATGTTACATAGACTGTATACTTTTTCTTTTTTTACATATATTGTTTTTGGAGTATCTTACATTATATATTATATATGTATGTTATTTACATACATACATATATAATATATATTCTTTATGTTTCGTGTTATTAATATTCTTAATAAAAATTAAGTTTCTTATGTGGAATTAATTATTTAATTGGTTTTGGAACGTAACTTCCTTTTTCGTATTGATTCCAGGTCTCATATACACGGTTTCACACAATATGGATTTTTAGGAACATATCTACCATGTTACACGAGGGTTACCTGTAATAGTGTTTCTGCACAACTTCGACCAAGGAAGTTGTATATAGACTGGAAGGAGAGCTCCAATGAGCGGTCAGCAGCCAAAGCGAACCTTGTAGCTGACCTTGGCTGACCCAGCCAAAACTAGTTCACCGGCAGCTACGTTGTAGGAAGCACACCCGCTGAGTCGTTAGTTGAATATATTTCTTGCTATTTGTGGTTTTTTTTTTTGTTTTTTTGCATTATTGGTGTATATTGTTTACCGTATGGATGTAAGAATGAGTAAATACAAGATGAGGAAAAATTACATTGGGCAAGATTTTACTTTCATTGCTTTTAAAATGAGAAATTGATGCTAGTGCTGTATTCACAACTGTATAGATGTAAGATTGATTAAAGAGATGTAATAATTTAAGACTGAAGCAAATTTAAGCTTAAACATTATATGAATGCTTATTGAATATTTCTATTCAACTATTTTAATGCATGGTGACAGGTTAAGTAAAATATTCCTTATATTTTATTATTTGGTATTAATAATGCTATTATTTGCTATTAATAGTGTAATTATGCCCTTGTTTCTTGTTTGATAATAATTTTTGTTAGGGATTGTATACCGATTTACCGGTTAACCGATAAATTGACAAAAAAACGTTCGGTAAATTTACCGGTAAATTTCAAAAATTTACCGGTAATTCGGTAAATGAAAAATCCATACTAGAAATTTTTATGTAGAAAATATTGTGTTTATAGATATTTAAAAAGGCTAAAGGGACATTGAAAATAAAAAAAAACTCTATGATCTTATCAAACAAAAAACAGAATGTCTAGAAGTGTCAGTTCCACAAGCAAAAAACACGAAAGATTGGAAACAAATAGTAAAAAAAAGAATTAAAGTACTTCCGTCAAGAAAAAGTACGGGGGAAGTATATTCAAATAGTATTTGATTATTTAATGACCATTCGTCCAACAAGTGTTAAATCAGAAAGGGTATTCTCGAGATCTGGATTATTTTGTACAAAAATTAGATCAAAATTAGGAGATAAGACTTTAAATAATTTAAATTTTTTGAGAAGTTATTTTTAAAAAAATGGTAATCAATAAAATGATATTAGGGTACTATATATTATTTCTGTTGTATTTTTATTTTTCTGTATTATTTTATTTCTGTTTCTAAAAGTTATTATTATAGTTTGTTTAGAATAACACTTTAATTTTTATATTTTTTATATTCTATATCTTTGAAATAAAAAATGTAAAATGAAAATCAAAATGACACATATTTTTAATCACCTTAATTTTATTTTTCAGGAAAAAATTTACCGGTAATTCACCGGTAAACCGGTATTTTAATTTTCATTTACCGAATTACCGGTAAATGAAAAAGTCGGTAAATTTACAATCCCTATTGGTATTAATAATGTATTATTTGCTATTAATAGTGTAATTATGCCCTTGTTTCTTGTTTGATAATAATTTTTGTCAAAAAATAAAATTTTATTCACTTCATTTCTGTTTATTGTTTTTTCATAACATTTTTTAGCATAAAATACATAAAATAATGATTTTTTGACAATTCACCCTCGATGGCCTTTATTTTTCCCCTTCTTCGAAACATTAAACGATTAGGAAAATGAGAAATTTAGAGTATTTTGAATATTTCATTAAAAATTATCGAAAACGTGTATTTATAAAAAATTATAATAATAAAATGGTTTAATATTCCATATTTGGGTACTACACCCTTTTTATTAACTATTAGGATCTGTTCATCACAATTTTTTATTAACTATTAGGATCTGTTCATCACATTTTTTAAAATAAATGTGCTACGTCTGGCCATCAAAATAAAATCAATTTACTTTAGCATTGAAGTATATTCGCGAAAGTAGGCTATCAGCAGTCTATCCAAACAGCCTCGGGTTTTCCAACAATGAGTGTGCCTTCCAGTCTCATATACAACTTCCTTGGCTCCGACCGATGTCCACGGTCTGCGCATGCGCGAAAGTTAAGAGTCGTATCAACGTTACTTTTCGTATCTGTTTCGGTCGTATTGTTGACCGTTAAAACAGACTTGCCGTTTTTTCGGGACGAGCCGATGCAACCCAGAATATTAAAATTGGCTGTCAGCAGTTTAATATAACAGATGATCTTTATTACAGATAATAGAGGATAGGATAGAAATAATTTATGAGACTAGAGAATTTACGATAATACAATATCTGGAGTGGGCGGTTCGAACCAACCTGGGAATGGATGAGGCGACTACCGATAACTTTCCGACACGATACGATTTTCTCGTTTAGTTATCGGCCAGAGCCGAATCGTAGCTGTATGGAAACTCCTAATAAGTATAACTATTAAGTCATTTGGAGGTTCTGGATTCAATTCCAACGAATCTAACAATAGCTTCGAGTTAGGTTAACTTTAGTTAAACCGCCATATCCATGATGGATCAACCGGAAGTTTGAAAAATGAGGTTCAACGCCATGATCGGATCCGTCCAGCAAAACTAGACACATGGGACCCGGAATTGAATCCGATCTTCCAAGTTAACGAGGGAATGCTTTACCACGCGACCATCCAGTCGACAATATTTTCAGGAGTCCGTTAAATTTCATTCTTCTTATCCCATGGCTGGTCAAAAATGGTAGAGGCAGCGGGCCAGTGGCCTCTTATCTTGAATTTATTCGGGGCATAAAAAAATTACTCAAATTTATTAAATGTATTATTGAAAATTTTAAAATGAGTACAATTTATGAAATAATAAGAACTTTTCGTCTTTCGAAGTTGAAAGTTTAAAATGAAATTTGGCATTGAAAAACATATTTTTATCATCATTGAAATGTATAACATTAATAAATTCGTTATAAATGTAAGATCTATATTTTCCCAACTAATTTTGTTGGAAACCTTATTATAATAGCTGGCACGAGTAATTAAATCAAAAGAGTAATTTTTAAAGGCAAAAATTAGAAAAAAATATATACTTGAATTCAAACTTATTACATATTCGGAAAAAATTGATTGGGCAACTGGGAATCGGGCAAATATCACATTTTTTACTGGAAATCTCTACATTAAGAATGACTTACATTGGCGGCCGGATGGCCGAGTGGTAACGCTGTCGGCGTGCCACGCAGGACGACCCAGGTCTGGTCACGTTTTTCGGGGTGCTGGGACCGGCTCGGCGATCCCCGTCCTTCACCATCCGACCCCCTCCACCGGTGTGGGTGCAGCCCGTGGTTGGAACTGGCCCCGCCCCTTAGTAATCCTGATTGGAAAGGGGCGTAAAATATGCAAAAAAATGGCTTACATTAAAGTACTATAGTCACGGTTTATATCGGTTTTGTTAATAGGAAAAAATAACAGACTACTAAACACTGGATCTCGCAGGCATAAAACGCGATGTAAATACGTCGGTGTATAGATATAGATTAAGTTACTGGAACTATATGGCTAGACGCTGCGTCTTTACACCCAAGTTCACTCTTCTTCAACTTTCTATGCTGCGTACAAGAATACGTTGAGCATTTGTCCAATCGGGGTATGAGCCCGGGGAACAAAGTTAAATAATCCCAATCGGGGTTATTTAAACTTTGTTGTTCTCTGAAACTCAAGTGCCACAGACTCAACTGTTTTTAGAAACTCGAGCTGACGAACTGAAACTAAGAAAAAATCGAGAAAATTCAACTATTCGAGCTTCCTTGATAAATACGGTAGTACTTTTTAACTCTACACTTGAAATATACTGATTACCGGTCAACCTAACTGCGGCAGTAATTAGGTTTATTTTTATTTCGGGATATTTGGATCATCTGTAAAATCACTCAAAATGCACCAAATTCAATGATCACGAAAAAATAACTGTATGCAATAGGTAGTCTTCACTGCCTTTTTTATCAACAACATATAATAACCAATAATATTTATAAAGTTTTAAAACAGTACATGATTAAACCACACAAAACAAGTATCATCATCATCAATTCCATCCAAAAAAATGAAACTGTAAAAAGTCAATTAGTAAAAATAGCATAAAAGATCGTAACTTATGTGAAATTAAGTGAAAGTATGTAAAAGAAAAAACTACGTAATATTACATTAAATTTACGTAAAACATAATTATCTGCACTATTTGATGACTATAATAATTAAAATTTTATTAAGATTTAAATGATTAAAACAAAACAAAAATGTCATAAAAGTTTGACATTTTACAGTTAGACCGTAATAAAGCAATCTAAGTTATAAAAAATATTTCCCATAATCGCAAAGATGGTAAATCGATCTTCGCCTATCACTAGATTACAAATAAGGCCTTCGACTGTGCACTATACAGAATTTTATTAGGAATATTTTCTTTTTCCTGTTTCTAATGTAACTGATATCAACTTACTGGGAAACTGATATGGTGCAGCCTTAGAATGTATAATACTAGTAGTCTCCCAGTGATTATTTTCAAAATTACAAGAAAAAACTCTTAACAAAAAATAAACAGTAAACGGTTGCATCATTTCATGAACACTACACTTCGATGTACGTATTCGTTTAAAAAGTGTTTTAAGGGACCAATTTAAACACTAAAGCTCACGCTCATTTAAGAAAAAGCTCAAGCTTCAGTCACCTATTTGCTCGAGAGAAAACTCGTGTTTTTAAGGATCGGAGTTGACTCCAGACAGCAACTCTAATATTTAATATAGTGCACGATGTTCAATTCAGTGTAATTAATATTAAATTCATGGATTTTAAAAAGTCACCACAAAATTCGAATCGAATTTTTTCTTGATTATTACTATTTCCTAAAAGAATGATTTCGTCTTTTTATATTTTTTACTTACTTGAATTTACAAAATCATTTATGACAAAGCTATATCTTTCCTTATCAATTTATGCTGCGATATTTAAAAAACCTTTTGAATAAAGCAGCAATAAATTCGCTTTAATATAGAAATTAATCTTTGATAGCTTTTATATATATCTTTCCTTCTGTAAAATCACTGCTAGACATCTCCGACCAAAAATTTAGTTTCAAGACGAAATTTCGTTTTCTTAATTTTCAATAAAGTGGAAAAAGACAAAACGCTCCAGATCATTCAAATACATTGAAAACTATTTTGTCAAAAAATTATATTTTGTTTTGTTATAAAATTTTGAATTTCAAAAATCGGAAAATAATTTTTTTTTAAATACGATTTCACGAATAAAATATTGTTTAGGGTATTAATTTCTATATCATTATATTGATAACCTGAAAAAGGAGTCCCTAAAATGCATATTCCTAAAAGTCTAAAAGGATATTAATCCCGCACAGTAAAATTAACAACTCAAATGAAAAAGCATAGTTTTATTCAATAGTCCCGTGACTAAAATTTTTGTGTATTATGGCTACGTTTAAGAGACCCCTTCAAATATATTTTTAATGAAATATGAAGGTCTTTGTAATGTGGGATCTAAGCTATAGCTTGTCTAGCGTTTGAGTAAATCTATCCCTGAGCAGGCTGTATTATAAAACTAATATAAATTATTACAACACGTTTCTTAAATTTAAACAATACATTTTTTAAATCCTAGTAAATAGACATTGACATAAATAATCACTTAAACATTACTATTATTATAAGTTTTTCTACAATATTTAATATAGAAATAGTAAACTTTGATTAGAGTAATGCCTATATTAATATTAATATAGAAATTAAATGTTATCTTAAAAGAATATTAAAAAGATATATACAATACATACGATTGAAGAAAGTTATTGTAAATATAATCTTACCTTGTAACATTAAGTCTCTTATTAACTTACAGGATACGTTTCATCCTGAAATTACATCAGTTCCGTTTCTATCATTCATTTTTTCCTAGAATGAGTTGTATTTTTTTTTTTTTTTTTTTTTTTTTTTTTTTTTTTTTTTTTTCTTAAAGTTTTTTTTTTTTTTTTTTTTACTTTTTGAATTTATCGGAAATAAGGTTAAGTCAGATTCTTTTAGTATCATTACAGGATATTTTAATACTTTGAAATTTTATTATATTCGCTAACTTAATTTTAGCTAAAGATAAAAATTTTATTCAATCTAATTTTTCAAAATATCCATCTACAAAATTCATTTTCAACAAAAGGCAGACTAAGCATAGTTATGGAAATTTGTCAAATACAGTATTTTAGTGCGAGTTCAGTACAGATTAATAATCGTATCCAGAAAAATATTAATTTCTATACATTATACTGATACTTATCAATAATGCAAATGAAAATTTGAATTAATAAAATACAATACTTTGTGTTGTAAATACTAGGTACTGTTTATTATCTGTTACCACAGCAAAACTATATTAAATTAAATTACGCTTATCTCAAATTAATTTTGCATCAGTTTAATTTTAATTCATTTGTTTGAAAGTATTTATCATTATTTTAAATATTTATTCTATAATTTAGATTTTTATATAAATATATTTGAAACTTAAATTAGTAATAAAATTATTAATGAATGTTAGATAATTTAAATGTCCTTGTAGCAATGAGCGCTTGACGCAATTTTGACAATAATGAATGCAGCAACAAAACTCAAACACATTTTACTGTATTTGATTATTTGAATATTTAAAACCAATTACCAATTATTATTTTTTAGCAACATGGTCTTTTTAAAACCATTTTAATTTATTATAACAAACAAAAATACATATTTATCTTTTATATTTTCGATTGGTTGGTTTCTTAGTACAGTATATTTATATCGCGTAATCTCCTAAACGGTAGAAACAACCACCACCAGCCAAACTTGGCATGAGTCTGCAATTGTCTAGCTTAGATAACTGGCCTATTTAGCGATATTTCTGAAGAACAGTCATTGTTAAACAGTTAGGAACAAATAAAAATTCCATAGATTTAATAATTTGCTCAATAGATTGTGTTCTGTGATCAAAATCAATGATATTAGGGCCATGATGATGTCATTTCGACGTATCAATAACTGACTTCATAAGACCGGTTCGATTTAGGACACTAAATAGAGAGTATACTCGTGCTGCTCCATATTTGGTCTAAGACACCTTATATTAGACAATATATATCATATTTTACAAACTTCTAGACCAGGGCTGTCAAACCCGCAAGCCGCATGCGGCCCAACATAAAATCAAACTTCTTTAAAGCATTGAGATTTTTATGCACTTAATGAAGTTTTTATTAATTAAACACCTATCTACAGTGTCCTATTTCCATTTTCTAAAATACAGTATTTCTTATTTCAGTGATTAAAACTTCTTAACCTGATCAATGATTTTTAAAAAATTCTGAACGAAAATAAGTCTAAGGTTATTATTATGCTATGGCATTTTTGCTTATTTGTCATGGTGATCATATATTGTACATTATTTACTAAATTTTTGCTTAACTATCTTCTTTTTGTGTTTTGTTTTACGCCTCTTTCAAATCAGTGAGATAACTAAAGGATAGGGCCAGCTCCAACCATGGGCTGCACCTATACACATGAAGAGGGACCAGATGGTGAAGGACGGAGATCGCCGGGTCAGACCTGGAACCCCGAAAAAACTTTTCAGGAGATGCCGAACCCCAGTCTCTCGCATGACACGCCAACGCCTTACGTGGTCATTCGGCCAACGGAATTAGTATACTTTATGTGCGGCCCGAAACAATTTTTTCCTTCAAACGTGGCCCAAGGAAGCCAAAAAGGTTGGACACATGTTCTAGACAATTTAATTATTGAGATTAGTTCTATCTTCTGTAAAAATTTAAAATGAACGATTAGAAATATACGTAATTTATTAGCCAAAACTTCAATTATAATCAATCGATATCTTGTTGACATCCTATAGAAGCACTTCTGTCATTTGAAAAATTTGGTATTAAATGCTATCTAGTAAATAAATAAAAAATGATTGTATGAAATTAAATATTTCAATGTTTTTGATGCATTTTAAAGTCCTAACTTCCATTTATTTTAGGTATTTTTTTCATTAAACTGAAATCTTTAGAATATTACTATAGCGGCCTATGGGAAGAAGGACCAGAAATGGCGGATAAAGTCAGTCTATGCTCCTTTAGAGAAGTATGGACACGCTTTTCCCTAGACTTTGCCGACAATGGAAGCCTTTCATTGGTTAGCTTTGTATCACGCGGGTTTCAGACGCCATGTTTGAGACATTGTCGAAGAGCTAAGCTTGGTGCTAAACTGAATTTGGCTACATGTGGCGGCGGATAATAATTTACAGTTATCTATATATAGTTATCTAAATCATTTCTTAATTCGAAGATGTCTGGTTGTGCAGCTTTTGGTTATAGTAATAGAAATGGTTCGTTTTTTAATATTTTCGAGCGAAAACTTTCCAACATGCCTTGACATTGGCCAACATCTAATTGAACAATATTGTAGAACAAGAATTCATTTCATTATAAGAAAAATAAATGCCCAATTTGAAAGAAGAAAACGAAAACATAAAATATGGAAGCCGAAGTATGGATGAAAAATGCTGTCTCAGGTTATTAAGTGTTTTATTTATAAAATGTCCGAATTACTTATTAATTATTGTCTTGAACATTTGAATGCATAAATAATATATAAGTTACTTTTTAATAATTTTAAAACAAGTTAAGTACTTTATATGATACATCAATTATCCAGATTTTTTTTAAAACTTGCCCAAACAACTTATGAAAATAAAATGTTACTTAAATAATTTATAGAGTCATAATTAAAATTTTCAATTATTTTTACAAACTTTTCGGAACAAATTAATAGATTTTTAGATAAAAATATATATTTTAAAATTACCTGTCAAATAATATACGATTTTTATCTAAACATCTTAATTTCCATTATCATTTTATCTTTGATGAACAGAGAGAGAGAGTGGAGAGAGAATGGTTTTGAATCACAGAATCTATAAAATAAATATATCTTCGAGGAAACGTCGCCTTACACCAGATGTCTCAAACATGGTAGCATTCAAGGTCAAGTCCATACTTCTCTATAGGAGCATAGAGTAACTTTAATGGTGGATGCGTATACCCGCTATCTAGAGCTCTAATTCGATTCGTGACGTCACAATACCGTACTACAATAAACATACGTCGCCGCAATGATAATCGTAGTGTCAACGAAAATTGAAAATAATTTGAATCTGTTTCTCGAATCTGTTCGTGAATACAATAACATCTGTTTTGTTTTTGGCACGAAATAATAATTCGTTGCAGGCTATTTTTTTTTTATCGAAGCTAGAAATCGGTTCTATATATTCTCATCTAAAACACTATCGAAACGGACTCTTTCCTAATGTCCATTCATTCATTTCAATTAAATTAAAAACAAATGCTGTATCTCATGGCATATATATATATATACACACACACACACACACACGTGCGCACACGTGCGCAGCTATACACAAAAGACAAATGCAACATGCCAACAAATACAAGTTGTCCTATTAGCGTAGTGAACAGAGAGAGAGAGAGTGGAGAGAGAGAGAAAGAGAGAATGGTTTTGAATCACAGAATCTATAAAATAAATATATCTTCGAGGAAACGTCATAATCGATGGAATATCGGATGCTGGAAGAACAGAAAACAGCGATGAAGAGTGAGGAGAGAAGAGGGACGAGAAAAAGATAAGGTATTTTCCCGCTGCGTCGGAATGCGAACTTTTTGAAAATTTTGGAGGGTTGTATTAAAGAACAACTGAAGGACTGAAACTTTAAAAGAAATCAACATGCAAATCAAAATTAAGTTCTTCCTAATATATTGGATGTGTTTTAAAACTATGCTAGGCACTTTACTAGTATGTTATATTTAAACTATTTCTTAAAAAACTGCAGAATTCTCACACCTAGTGAATTAAATGAAATTACTAAAATATTAATTATTCAGGGCTACATCTGATTTAAGGTCAACATGATAAATAGAAATTAAAATGACTAATTCCTCTAATAAATAATTTTTCTTATTTTTATTTAAACTTCAATTAAAGTAAATCAAAAATTCACTTCAATTAAAATAAATCAATATCATTATGCAGCAAACAGAATTATGATATATTAAAATTTGATTTTAAATGAAATACATACAATAGTTTTACAAATTTGTGGTTTATTATCTAATGATCAGTAGAAAGTTACAGGTATCCCTCAGTTTATGAAAGTTATTGGAACATTAAAAACTATTCGTAAAATGAAAATTTATAAATCAGAAATTTTTTCTTGTTAATTCTAATGTAAAAATTTTTAATTGGTTCTTGGATATCAAAAAGTCACTGCCATTTTATTTATTGATGTTAAAGTATTCCTAAACCATTAATATAATTATTATCTTATAATCGTTATTACCTATTTAGTTTATTTCTTACTACAGGTATCCCTCCTATGACATGTTCTCCTACAACATGGTTTCGTTCCAACATGATTTGAAAATTGCAGAAACCCTCATATAACATGATATTTCTACAATACGGTTTTTACTTAATACATTTAGAAAATTACATTTATTCTCCTACAACACAAAACATTTTCATATGGTTTTTACTTAATACATTTAGAAAATTACATTTATTCTCCTACAACACAAAACATTTTCATTAATTTTTGTAAATCCATACAGGGTCACAATACACACACAAAATGCAATCATTGGGAAATACTTTGCTAAAAACCCAATACACACAATAATGCAATCATTGGTAAATACTTTGCTAAAATTAATCATAAATACAATTTTGCTAGTTTGCTGTGAGAAGACGATATGCAGTCTATTTTCCATTTTGATTTGAATTGAATTAATTTTGTGATTGTGTTAACTGTCACTATTGGAGTATTTTGTGTTCCAAACATACAGTTCTTGGATAAAAAGTAAGTTTTATTCTTCAATAAAGGAATGTGAAAGAGAAGAAAAAATTTTATTCATAAATTTTTTTGGGGGTATTGGGGGTATATGCTAAGGAACAATTGTTTTATAGTGGATTGTAATATGTTAGATTACAGATTTTGTAAAGAGAGCAGAAGACACACAAACTTTAAATGTGGAAAAAAGTTCATTTTATTTATAAATTTTTTTGGGGGTATTGGGGGTATATGCTAAGGAACAATTGTTTTATAGTGGATTGTAATAGATTAGATTACAGATTTTGTAAAGAGAGCAGAAGACATACAAACTTTAAATGTGGAAAAAAGTTCAGAAAGTGAAGTTGATATTGTTAAAAAGAAAAAAGTTCTCATTTTTAATGAATGTTATACAGGCAGTATACTTTTTATTATTTTTGTTTGATGTATATTGTTTTTTTAGGGTCTTACATATATATTTTTTCTTTCTTTGTTAATATTAATAGCACGAAAACATAATTTCGTGCTATTAATATTCGTAATAAAAATTAAGTTCCATATATGGAATTAAAGAAAGGAATTAAAGATTTATTTTTCATTGGGTTTGGAACATATCTCCCTTTTTTGTATTGACTCCGGATTTCATATAACATGGTTTCACACAACACATTGTTTTTCAGGAACCCATCTACCGTGTTATAGGAGGGATAACTGTATTGGATTTTGAATTTCAGAGTTGCTAAATAATCTTCAAATTTAAGCAAAATACTGCAATAAACATGTCAATCATTGCAAGTTTACATATTAGTTAAAAATTATAAAATTTTCTTCAAATATTACCTTAAATTTATGTAATTCTCAAAAATATTCATTCTGTTAAATTAACAAAAATAAATTTTCCAGAAATCAGTATTGATGTTTTTAATTCTATTTGTTAAAATTTCATTAATTATAAATTTTTATTATGGTAATAATTTTAATAAGCCTAATAAAATCAAAATAATTTTCTTATCAGCATTTAAGCAATTACATTAGTTATATTTAGCATATTCCAAAAAAACAACAAAATACCATCATAGTTCAAATTTATATATAGATAAAAAATATATTAGAATTTATTATTATTAACATTTATTGTTTTATGTAGAGTAGTAGAAAAAATTATTGAATCATCTTCCATAAATAGCATATCCAGCTATCATGTATGAAAATATTATAGTACTGACAATGTTCAACAATAGTAAGCAATGAAGAGAATTTTTTGCAACAGTGTTGTAGTACTAAATGATACATGAAACAGGCAATTAGCATAAAAATATTTAATGCATTAAATAATACATCATAACTAGATATACATTAGTGAATTACAGTGGTAAGTCAATAGCTTGTTTCTCTAAACAGTATCGTAACAATTTTAAAAGTGGATCCAAATAAACTAATTACATGGTTTTGCAGTCAGAAAAATAAAGACATCCTTAGTAAGCTAACTAACTTATAGGCTGATGCAATAATTTTTTTCACTATTGTAGTTGCAAAGCCATTGATAACTAAAGTAAGTACATTACAGATGCTCATATTATCAGTATATGCCAAGTGCTGGATTCAATACTGGATCCTCTAGTAAAAGTGAAAGTGAATTTTGTCTTGAAATCAATGGTAATTTGATATATCTTATACAATCAGTGAAGAAAATGAGCAAGAAAATCATTGATTTAAATAAATTACAATGGATATTGATTGATGATTAAATACTTCTTCACAAAACAAAAATGTGATACAGATATAAATGCTCTTTGTTAAACTGGAATATAATAAACTGAGAGTTACCTGTAATTTAGATAATCAGTAATTTTTAATTATCAGTAAAAGGGTTTATAATTTCAAATTCATTTATATCTCATATATATAAATTATACAGAGAAATTATAATATAAAGATTTTTGATTTGGTATTTGAATATTTGATTTTTTTTAATTTCAATATCATAATTTTTTCAATAAAGGCAATTATATTTGCTAAATCACTATATCAGCAATTTTAAATTATATATTTCGTCATAAAAAAAAACATTAAACATCACCAGATCTGGCAACAGTAATGCTGTGCCATTCGTAAAAGCGAGGTGTGTGGCGAAACCACCTAAAGATACCGCAAAGTTTTGAAAAGCAGTCATATTTGTCTGTATGAACTTATTAAATCAAAAACTTACATCGATCAATATTTATTAATTAAAAAATATACACAAATCAGATTTTTCTACTTAAGTCGAATCTGTATTATTTTAAATGGAGAACAAGTGTTTTATCTTCGTATTTTCTCTTTTTTTGCCTAAATTTCGGTGAAAACGAAACAATGAATGAATGATGAACAAATGTTATTTTAATAGATTTAACCAATATTTTAGTATTATCTGTGATATTTTTTTATTTTAAATGCGGTATTTTATAGTGGTGTATCGATTCTGATGATGACAACCGAATTTCTGATTACTATAAGTGGAGGTATATTATAGCAGTGCATCGATTTTGATGACAATAACCGAAATTCTGATCACTATAAAAGGAGTTTTCATAATGCACTTTAATATGGATGATTCAGGACTGTAAATTTTGATAACATTAAACGTTTGATTAAAATAAGCAGCTTCTAATGTATATACATATGTGCATATGATTTAATTACAATAAGCGGCTTCTACTGTATCATGCACATCTGTGTTATACGAAACAAACAACTAGTAAAAACAAGAGAGTTGGTATGTTTTTTAATTTTTGGAACCTATTATATTTTTATAATTAAGAGAAATATCTTTATTAAAACAATTTTCATCAAAAGTATTACATATTAATATGTATTAAATAATGTTTTCTTCAGAAATCAGGTCGGTTGTAAAATGAAAATTGGGAATTTTTATTTTCAATCTGAACCACAACATCAGCTATTTAACAAAAGTTGTCTTAGTTATCTACATAATTACTATTTCTTTAAAAAAAAAAAAAAAAAAAAATGTTGACAATTTAACAAAAGTTGTATTAGATATCATGATTACCATTTCTTTAAAAAGATTGAATAATACTCACCTCAAAATTTTTTATCTATGTATAATGCAGTAAAAAAAAAAACACAATTAGTTTTAAAATGTACTTAACACTCCACATGTTGTACAAGGATTTCTTTTATTTTCAAACCATGTTAGAATGAAGCCATGTTCTAGAGTGCTATATTTTACAAAGGTTACCTGAAATTACTATGTAAAAACTAGGCAAATACTAGGGATGTGCATCTGTTTTTCTGATTGCAAAACTATCTAATTAGCTTATTTGGGTCAACTTTTCAAATACAGCAATACCTCAATTATCACGGTTTTGATTATCGTGATTTTCAAATTATCGCGGTTTATAATTTGATACCAAAATTCCAAAAGAACACTTACTGAACTTTATTTTATGTAATCAATTAAGCCAAAAAGTGAAATGAAATGATTTACACTTATAGTTAATGTTGCCAATTCCAGTTTATGGAAAATCACGAAGTACTAGAGCAATAGTAAGAAAATTATTATATCAAAAATAATTTATTTTTTCAATAAAGGCAATTATAAATGCTAAATCACTATATCAGCAATTTTAAATTATATATTTCATCATAAAAAAACATTAAAAATCATCAGATCTGGCAACAGCCACGCAATTCGTAAAAGCGAGATGTGTGGCGAAACCACCTAAGATGCCGCAAAGTTTTGAAAAGCAGTCATATTTGTCTGTATGAACTTATTAAATCAAAAACTTTACATCGATCTAATATTTATTAATTAAAAAACGTACACAAATCAGATTTTTCCACTAAGTTGAATCTGCATTATTTTAAGTGGAGAACAAGTGTTTTATCTTCGTGTTTTCTCATTTTTTGCCTAAATTTCGGTGAAAACGAAACAATAAATGAACGATTAAAAAACGATGATGATTATTTTAATAGATTTAACCAATATTTTAGTATTATCTGCGATATTTTTTTATTTTAAATGCGGTATTTTATAGTGGTGTATCGATTCTGATGATGACAACCGAATTTCTGATTACTATAAGTGGATGTATCGATTCTGATGACAATAACCAAATTTCGGTGTATCAATTTTGATGACAATAACCGAAATTCTGATTGTTATAAACGGAGTTTTCATAATGCATTTTAATATGGATGATTCGGGACCTTAAATTTTTTCAGGATTGTAAAGTTTGATAACATTAAACATTTGATAACAATATCCGTGATTACAATAAGCGGCTTCTACTGTATAACAAACACTATTCATGAGAAATTTGAATAAATTTCTCATGTACAAAAATAAACCATATATATATACACACACACCTTTTCTGTGGATAGATTTACAGTATGCATTTTGGTTCAACAAAATTAGCCAAACAATATTCAGCTGCTATGCATGTTCATTTGTATGAGATATGAGCAGGGCTTTTTTGTTATGGTACATGCTGGTATGGCATACTGGCAAATGATATTTTATAAAAATAGCATTGAGTATGAGTATTCTATGTGCAGTTGATGTTTCTGAAGTTTATAATTTTTGCTAGTTTTTAATTACAGTTTTATTTTCTTTTCATAACAGTTCAAATGAACAGAAGCAAAAAATGACAATTTGTTAAAATAAACATTGACAGTGTTAGTCATAAGTTAATAATTAATGATTTTCTTTTTTATTAATTGTTTTAACAATAATAACAAAAAAGAGAATCAGTAAAGATTATTAACAACAAAAAATTTTACTCTTAATGATTATATTTTCAAGCCACATTTTTTTGAAATTATTTATATTAAAATTATATTTCTAAGTAAAATAATTGACATTATAGAAATGTGCATATTTATAATCAAGGAATATTAAAAATATAAATTTTAAAATTATTGATGAAAATAATATAAGCTTATTAGTCCAATATGCAATGTAAATGTTATGATTATTAGTTGTGAATTATATCAAAAATACAAAATCAGGATGAAATAAATGATGATAGAAATTATTTTGTATTTTAAACACAACAAGTACCTAAAAGCCAGTTGGTATCAAAAATATCCTTTCATAAAGGCCATATTTGATAAAAGAATATTCATATCCATGTTGTGGCATAAGCTTTTTAAAAATGCCAGTTTCTTAAAATTCAGTAGTTCAAAAGATCAGTGCTGTAAACAGATACAGGGGGTGGCAGTGAATCGGGCCGTTTTAAAAACATTATTGAAAGGAAATGATGAAATTTATTTGGGTGTAACAAGTTGGAATACAAATAGACATGAAAGCATTTGCTTATCTGTGAATGTAAGTCACCCAACAGAAAGCAGTATTGCATGAAACAGAAAGCATAGTTAAAGAAGAAAGGACCCAACAGAAAGCAGTATTGAAATAAAGAAAACAGTGTTGCACCAAAAAAGTTACTGTCCAGAAGTACTGATATCTTGCAGATGACTGCTATCCTGCTGGTACACACTCAGTAAGTCTCTTGCTAAGTTCATCCATTAGCATATCTAGGGGAATACTTGCAACTTATTCCTGAGAGTGTCGTTTCAATTCTGGAATTGTTTGGATGCAGGAGCTTTGACGACTTGGGATTTCAGATAGTCCCAAAGAAAAAAAAAATCACTTGCCGAAAGATTGGGTGATCTGGCTAGCTATGGGATGTTCCCAAATCCGAGATAACATAGTTTGGAAACAGGTTCTGCAAAACTACCATGGAAGCACGTGTGGTGTGGCAGGTAGCCCCATCTTGTTGAAAAAACGTTTGTCATTGACTAGCATACGGGCAAGCGCAGGAGCAAAGAAGTTTTCTAACATGTGAATATAACGTGATTCCGTAACAGTGACAGCATTTCATTCTCATTTTGAAAAAAAATATGGGCTGATAACCAGGGCTGGGGAGCTGGCTTGAAATAGGTTAGGCTCCAGCACCAGTTCCAGATCTACAGTATATTCCAGCTGTGGCTCCGGAATCATTGTTTTAAAACTGAGGCTTTAGCTCCGGCTCTGACTCCATCACTATAAAAGTTTTTTTGGTATGACTGCTACCATGAAACATCACTTACCTTACTATCACAACATCATTTACCTTTTTAATTGAATATATTGTATTTGTATTATAATAATTTATTTTATATGTATATATTTAAAGTTCAATAAAATATATTTGTATTATAATAATTTATTTTATATGTATATATTTAAAGTTTCAATAAAATCATTTATTAATTTATTTTATATGTATATATTTAAAGTTTCAATAAAATATTTATTTTTGTAAATGCATTAATATATTGGTAACTAAAAATCAAAGATTACATAATTTATAGATTTCAAATTTTTATTGAATTTTAAGTGCTAAAGTCGGGATAGGCTTATATACAGTTACGCATTTTTACCGCTTTTCAAACTCTAAAGTCGGGGGGTCGGCTTATATTCAAGTATATATGGTAGATGGTTTGGAGCTGGAAGAGCTAGCAGAAATTTTAATGGTCCTGGCTCCGGTTCTGGCTCTATTGAATATGATCAGCTTAGCTCTGGCTCCAACTCTGGCTCTTCCAAAACTTCCTTGCTCCATGGCTCCAGCTCCCTAGTCCTGCTGATAACTGTTTTCTTTATTTTATGCAACACTGCTTTCGGTTTGGTGACTTACATTCACAAATACGGAAATGCTTTCATGTCTACTTTGTATTCCAACTTACTATACCCAAATAAATTTCATCATTTGCTCTCAATAACGTTTTTAAATTTGCCTCGATTCACTGCCGCACCCTGTATTACTGTAATAATCAGGGCTCAATAAATATACTTGTCCACTTATTTATGTGAATAGTTTCAGACTGGACAAAAGAAAATATTTATTAAATAAAAAATAAAAAACTTTGATCTTCTAAAGAAATTCTTTTTAATGTTTAGAAAGAATGATGACAAAAAATAGAATATTACCATGCTAATTGCTTTGATGGATATGACATATCACTGAGTATGATGATGATTGTAAGATAAATATCTTCAGCATACCATTATTAATTATGAGCCATTCATTTGACAGTGTTCAGTGTTGCATGTTTTGTCTAACAGTTAACTAGTGTGTTTTATATTTGATTTGATCGTTTTTCTTGAGTGTTTTAGTTCAGCTTGATCGAAAGGAAAACTTGCAATACATTTTTTTCTTTTTTTCACTTATTAAAGATAAGAAAAATCAAACATCACTCCATGTGTTTTTTGATGATTGATTAAAATAAAAATGAAAAGATTATTGATGCTAACTATAGAAAGTTTAAATAATAATCCTGATTACTGATGAATACAAAAATGAATTTTTAATATTTGACAAGAGGTTTGGAAATTATTTTTTTTATGAATTTTTAATTCATAAAAGAAATAATTTCCAAACCTCTTGTCTCAAAGAATTTACATTGTTAAAAGTAAGTGTTTTTATGTTGCATTGTATAGTACAGTATTTGTACTAGTAATCACTTACGAAATTCCTATTAATTTGTTTGGACATATTAAAAATATGAGGATCTTTAATAGATAATTTTTTTGCATAGCAATTACTTTTTTTTACATAATTTGTTGAGCTCTGATGTTGATACAGTAGGTCTTCATTTAATGTTGCTTTAGTTAATGTTGTTTCACTATTATGTCACCAGGAAATTTAATTTAATAAATAAAAAAAGTTTTTAAGACAGTGAAATGAAGTAACATCCTATTTTCTAATATTTCTCTTTATAATAGAGAGAAAATAAAATGGAAATCTATAATAGTAATAAAAATCAAGGTAGCCATATTTTATATAAATACTAACTCAAGTATACAATATTTTCTATGAATAATATATTAATTAAATTACAGTCAAATTCCGATAAGACGCACCATCCATTCATGGACGATTTTGGTGGGTAATCGGGGTTGGCGGTTTATTGAAAACACGTGTAGTATAGAAATGAAAATGAACTCCAAATTTATTAAATTTAATAATATACAGTACATTTATATTTAGCAGTCAAACTTAACATTTCTAAAAAACTGTATATTTTACAGTATAGTATATGTACTGTACTATAGTATGTATAGTACTATATAGAAAACATGTTCATCTGCTCTTTGATCCTCTACTTTCAGTTCTCTGTAAAATACAATGTACACCACTTACTGTACAGTATCCTTATTTGCTCGGTATGCAATAAACGATGGAAACGATCTGGTTCTATCTTAAATTTTCTACAACTTAAGTGTGAAGTCTTAAAGAGACACATGATTAACCATTAATTCCATCTCTCACCCGCTGTTTACAAATGAATCAAGAGAGCTTTTAATACTGTATATACAGTACTGATGAACTTCAGGATGTTAGTAACCTTACATGCCCCTGGTGGATTAACTATGTCAAATTCAATACTAAAAGGAATGCTTGTTTAGACGTTTCTACTGGTGGATGGTTGATGGCATCTTATCGGGGTTTGCCTATTCCGTTAACATAAGGAAGATCCGTTCTGCCAAATTTTTTGGTGGTCAGCAAGGGTGGTGGCTTAATGCGGGACGTCTTATCGGGGTTTGATTGTATATAACATACTTGACATTGGATTAGATTGAAAAGCTGAAGTATTTTTTACCCAGCCAATCAGAGGACTCAGGGTCAAATTAGGAACCCACTTTTTGGAAAATTTGTGTAAGAGATCTGAGCCAGGCTTGTCAATCCTCTATTATACAATTCAACAGGCTTCCATTAGTGTTGGCGACCTGTGATACAGCCTGGAATATGCAGTTGTTTAGTGATTAGTGAATGATTGAAACCTGGCATTAAAAACTAATTTTGGCTAAACAGTTATGAATTCTAAACTGTCTTTTTATTAGAAAATAATTTTCTTTATCAACAAAGCATAATATATAATTGCTAAGTAATGTTTTAGAATTAAAGTTTACAATTAAATCATATATACATTTCAATTTTTTCCATTATTGAACAATACAGTCCATGCTTAACCACTTGAATGACTTTCATTTCAATTTCTGCCTACCAGGCAATAATTAAAATTAAGCCTAATTAATATGCAAAAAATTAAAATTACTATATATCACTTAATTTTTGACAGTCTTTTTAAAGATTTTCAAAATTTATAGCATATTTTGTCCTCTTTCTAACAGTATAAGCATTTTTTTAATTTTTTTCCCACAACTTCATTCTATGTATGAGATTGTAGAAAACATGATTTTTTATATGAAATCTTAGACATCCAATGAAATGGTTGATATTTATAAATAGCCATACCTTCTCTGAACAAAACCATGAGTAAAGAAATTTAGACCATATTTTCAGAAATTATTTATAAAAAATCAAGTTATGTAACTTTTTTTGAATGAATTTATTAAATAATTATTAAAAAATTTGCATAAATTCAATGAAATATTGTCGTTTTTATTAATACAGGTATCCTCCTCTAACACTGCTTCCTACAACACTGTTTCGCTCTAACACGATTTGAAAATTTGGAAACCCTCATATAACACGGTACTTCTACCACACAGTTTTTACTTAACGCATTTAAAAAATTACGTTTACTCTCCTACAGCACAAAACATTTTCATTAATTTTTGTAAATCCATATTAAAGACAGAATACATACCAAAATGCAATCATTGGGAAATACATTGCTAAATTAGTCATAAATGCAATTTGGCTAGTTTACCATGAGAGGAACGGTATGCAGTCTATTTTCGATTTCGATTTGAAATTGAGTTAATTGGCGACCATTGACTCAATTTGTGTTCCAAACGTTCAGTTCTTGGATAAAAAAAAAAATACACTTTTATTCTTCAATAGAGGAATGTGGAAAGAGAAGATAAACTTTATATTCATAAAATTTTTTTAGCTGTGTTTAGGAACAATTGTTTTGTAATGGGTTAGATTACAGATTTTGTAAACAGAGCAGAAGATACAGAAACTTTAAATGCAGAAAAAAGTTCAGAAAATGAAGTTGATATTGTTAAAGAAAAAAATGTTCTCATTTTTAATGAACAGCAATAAGGAAGATATAATTAGAAAGATATAATTATTAAATGAATGTTATATAGGCTGTATACTTTTTCTTTCCTTTTAGATATATTGTTTTTTATCTAACCTAACTACTGTGTTATAGGAGGGATATCTGTACTTCATATATAATGACTTGTTCTTACTTATTTACACAATTTTTTGCAGAAGATTTTTTCATAAAATTTTTTATATGAACAAATCTTAAAATATATGAAAATGGTCTCATCATGTACTGTACATAAGCAGCTTCTTTACGTTGCTTTAATTGGACTGCAGATGGTTTATTGTAGTAATCATTTAATACCACAGGTAATGGAGTAAAGTAAGCTTGGATGCAATTTTCCAGGAAGCGAATGGCTGCTGTAAAGCAATAAAAATGCCATATCCATGTGGAGTTTTGTGTTAAGTTTTTTAAAAAAACTTAAACACAAAATTCCGCATAAAACGATGCCCATCAATTTATAATAAACTAAGAAATGATAAAAACCAAATATGATGAAGGGAAAAAATCATCTCTCTACTGCATCCCAATTTTTAACAAAGACTTATATAGAAGAGAGGAGTACATCGGCGTCACAAGCAGAAATCTAGAATACTGTCTAACAGAACATAAACGGGACATAAAATCAGGTAAAACTAACACCGCTCTCTTTCATCAATAAATTGGAAAATTTAAAAAAAAAATTTTTTTCTTTTAAGAAATTATTTAAATTTTTTAATGTAGATAATAGAAACTATCGGAACTAACTTAATATTCATAACTATCCTCAGCATTTTAAAATAGCTTAATTTTTAACAGTGCACTGAAAGTTGAGCATAGAGGTATAATTTCAAATTTGACTGATAAATAAATAGAACTTTTTATCTATATAATAAATTTATAATCATAGTATTGTATGTCGTTAAGCTGTGAAACATCATTCAATATACTATAATTGTTTTTTTTCTTTTTCTTTTTTTTTTTAATCTAATAAATCGTTTAATTTCAGTTTATAGATAATGAAAATCAAATATTGGTTTTATGGTATTAGGATATGGTTGTTTTGCTTTAGAAAATACCTTAAAAATGTACATGTACGAAAATGTAAATTTCCTAAATTTAGAGAAGCAGTTCTTGAATGCGGCTATTAGATGATTTTAATGTAGCCACAAAAGAAAATATTTTTAGTGTATAATTGGAAACAGAATTTAAAATAAAATTATGGATATAACTATATTAAATAGCCTATTTATCAAGAGTCAGAATTTTGGTGCCAGAGGGGAAAAATTGAGCCCTCTAGTAGCAAACGAATACTCCTTTAATTATATTTTTGCGTTCTTTCATAATTTTTACCTGCTGCTGCTAGACAAATGCCTTATTTTCTACATCCTAATCTCAGCTCTGTTACTGTATTTATTGATGATTTTTGTTTTTAATTCAATGTAAAAGCGGTCACACTTTTATTCAGATCAATACAGTATATCTTTAAAAATGATCTCTTTTTCAAATAAAAATTGAATGATTGAATAAAAGAAATTTGTATTTCCACTCATTATAAAAAAAAGACAATTTTATTAAGTAAGTTTAATCATATTATTGAGTCTGGCAAGTTATATATTGTGACTGTCATTTCAGAAACTATCGTGGACTGGAAATTTCACCCAGAAAGGGAATAAAGGGTTATAAGCAGGGGGTGCTCACTTTGATGCTCAGAACGCATCGCTTTTAGTTGTTGTGCTCATGACGTCGTCATCGAGACACACTCTCTCGTTATATTAAGTAAGTTTAATCATATTATTGAGTCTGGCAAGTTATATATTGTGACTGTCATTATTAACCATGAACATAGTAAATTTCACCATGAATATTAAGTTGTAAATTTGTTTTTACAAAATTAATTACATAAGTACCTAATATTTTATAACATTTTGATGTAATAGGTTGCTAGCAATCAATCAGTTTGATAAAATATTTGTTATTAAAGAAAATTATCTAAATTTATTAATTCATAGGAGGAATTATTTTCTAATCTTTCTAATGAAAAAAAAATAGTTTCTACGGATGCTTTTGAACTCTTTGCATAAAATAAGAAATATAACATACGAAGAATATTTTTTTAAACAATATTGATACACAAATATTTCATTTGTGTATCACATAAGAAAAGTATATTTTAAAAATAATATTGATACACGAACATATTCTTTGAAAGTGGCTACATATGATAGCGAGATTATAAGAACGTGTGTAGATAAATTGGCGCAACCATTATTCTTTTCACGTGTGATGATGAGGGGAATCTGTTTGGGCAAGAATCAATTTTGCTTGAACGTGAATAGTAATTTTATGTCAAGATAGTATTTTTTAATTATTAATAAAGTAGCTAATATTATCATCAATAATTTATTTTATTAATTATTAATAGAGTAGCTAATATTATCATCAATAATTTCTTTACATAATGTGGGGATCAGAGAACCCCCCTTTTATTTTCGCAGATACAAATCAAAATCAAATTTAATGACACAGTTGAAATTAAATCTAATGATGCAGTCGATTGAGAAACAGGAGCTGTCAGATTGTCTTACTGTTCTTTGGAAGGTAATAATTTAAGATGGTTTATTCAAATGTCGTATTAGGAATGTTACCTGATCTATAATGATTGTGTAAGAAACAATAACAGCCATCCCCAGGAAAGGTGAGGAGAGGTCAGGCACATAAAAGAGCTGATAAGACAAAGGTCGACGCTTTTGGTTCTCGCTTTTTGGTTCTAAGTCTTGGCTTGTTTAATTTGCTGTTTCTAACTTTGTGCATCCTCTCCTGTTTTTGTGTACTCATTCGTATAATATCCTGGATTCAACGATAGTCTAAAGAAGACTTCCAAGGAAGTTAGATAGTAATCCTCTTCTACCAAATCCATCTGTTGTGCTATATTTATAATCATCAATATTTTGGACTAAAGACTAAAGTAAAAAGGGACTAAAGACTGTTAGTGTCATCTGTACTGTCCAAGTGGAGTTTTGTTATCTCCAGGTACAACTCTCCTTACTTTGTTGGGAAATTATTTTTGTAAATTCCAAGTCTCTCTCATATTTATGTTAATTAATAAAGAAGCTGTTGAATCTAATTCAATGTTGTTCTCCATCCAACTCACTGAATCACCTCAGACAATCGTCCTTATCCACGCAATTTTGAGTTGAATCGTTTATAGGCTCGATGCCTTTGATTCAATCTTTCCGGAATTCCATTTCCAGGTCCAGAATCTCCACAATAATTACATAATAATAATTAATAATTACGTAATTACAGTGCCATAAGGTTAAATTTCCCCTTAGGTGGTACTTTTCAATTTTTATACGGCCCATTTCATCCTGAAGATTGTTTATCCGGCCCTTGGCAGAAAATAATTGCCCATCCCTGGTTTAGAGAGTCCTACATACGGTACATATAATCTCTCTATTGAAAAAAATTTGTTATGGAGATTTGATGTAATCCTGCCTTTCTAACTCAAGCAATAAGTATTCTTCACAAATATTAAGTCAAAAGAAAAAATTTGTCTAATGTTGTGTTTGTTTTTGACTTTCTAGCTCTATCTACAGATGTTTATTGTTTTATAATTGTTAAAAAATTGTTTATTTCTAACACTTACTTACCTATAATGCAATAATCATTTGATCTGCCATACATGTCTCTAATAAATGGTAATAATAGTACTGTCTGCTGTTCAAAAAAAAATCAGCAAAATTGCATGAAAGCTAGATTGTAAGTTAATGTTTAGAAGGCAACAAACTATTTTCAGAAAACAAAACAAAAATGAATTTTTTATGGATAGAATATAATTGATTCACAAGGTCACCTAATGCCTTGCATTTAAGGACTTTGTGGATGAATATTAAGGACTCTATAATCAAAAATTTTAGTGGTGTGAAGAACTGTTGCATTGTATTATAAAGTTTATCAATGCCATATGCAGAAATAGTAAAAACATTTGAAAAACAAGATGATCTATTTTGAAACATTCAGAACTGTGTAAAGAGAATGGTGGTCATTTGGAAATCTTACCATAATTGTTATTACCAGAACAAATTAAAAAACTATGTAATGTATATCACTTCATGTGATTTCTTTTATACATTGAAAATATGAAATTATAGTGCATAAATATCAAACTCCTCCTAGGAATATATTGAATGACAATAGAATAGTATTTTCCACTCACAATTATGTATATATTATACAGTATACTCCTGATTATCCTGAATTGGATTATCTGGGTTGCAGATTATATCCAGGTTTCAGATTAACTCCAGTTAATGTTTAAATATTGATACTTTATCTTAGATTAATATCTGAAAGAGTTTTAAAGGACCTTCACGATTTTGTGAATTTGATTTCTGAAAATGCATAGCACCATTCGATAGAGCACCTTAAGAAACCTCTAAACAGACAACATTTATCGGCAGATCGCTGATGAGACAAAAGCTACAGAAGTTCAAAGTTCACAGAATAACTGCTATTATATAACTTTCAATGAACAATTGCAGCTATTTTGTATCTTAAGGATGATAGTATGATTCAGACAAAAATAGTGAGTACATTGAAGAAAGATAAAGATGAATTATTGGGTTCATGATATACTTCACAAGTATTAAAATTAAAGAAATTCACTCACTCCCCAATTTACAGCTCCAATTTTCTAAAATATGATCCATTATACTCTACAAAACTGGATATCTTGATGGCGATTTGAAACATTCATTACACTATTGATTACTGCTTCAGTTTCAGTACTTGTGAAACATGTCATGAATCCAATTGTCCATCTTTACCTTTCTTCAGCTATGCTCACTGTTCCTCCCATTTTTTGTTTGAATCACACAATCATCATTAAGGTAAGCTTACACAATAGTTGCAATTAAACATGTACTATATCCATTGAAAATGATATAATTCCAGTTATTTCTGTGAACTTCAAATTTCTATAGCTTTCATCTCATCAGTGATCTGCCGATAAATGTTGTCTGTTTAGAAGTTTCTTAAGGTGCTGTATCGAATGGTACTATGCATTTTCAGAGATCAAATTCACAAATTCGTGAAGGGTCCCTTGTTAGATAATTCTGATAAAAATTTGAATAAAATTACAAATATTGTAATAATTTCTTGCTTCAAATAAACAAATTTTTTTTCAATGAATAATAGAATATTTGAATATATCTATATATGTATGTAATTTATTTATTTTTTAATGTTAAATGCATATAGTCCATAATTTTAATTTTTTGAGCATTTTTCAGATTATCCAGGGAATTAATTACCTGGCTATTCCATTTAATTTGGAGTCTACTGTAATCCCAACATTTGACACACATTTTTGGGAATATCCTGTATAAATAAATTTTTAAAATAAAGTTAATATAAATTTAATGTTGAGAGTTTTATAGATAGAAAAGATGATAGTTTTCAAATTTATCAAAGAAGAATTTAAATGAAAAATATATATACATATATTTTATTAAAGCTTATCTAAATATATCAAATTCTACTGTTAGATATCTGAAAATAATTCATTCATATATTGTTAAATACAGTGGTATTTCAGTATACGTCCTTAATCCGTTCCAGATCCTTGTACCTATACCAAACAGGACATATACCAAATGAATTTTTCATTTGGTATATGTCCTGTTTGGCATATTATATATTGATGGGTTTGTATAAAATAATTTAAACATTGCTTAATACTAAAATATATAAATACAAAAGCAATTAGATGAAATAAATAAAAATTTAACATTAGCTGATTTAATGTCTTTGTTTTTCACAATTGTAGATACCATTGTTCTCGGCATACGGTATGCAGCAGCCAAGTCCCAGATACACATGCCACTGTCATACTTTTCAACAATCTTTTTTCCACCTCCATAGTGATTCTAACCATTTTCTTCATTGCTTGGCTCTTCTCATTAACTTTCTTAGAACTCATGGTTAATGAATTTATTAAAAATTTACGTGAAAAAAAAATCACGTGAAAATTCACAGAGTTATAGCATAAGTTGTTCGCTGAATGATAGCAGTTGGCATACTGACACTTGTGCTCAGTCATTGCATTGTCTCGACAGAGGTAAACAAGGGTAGTGTGAGGATTGTCTTTTTCCCGGATTTCGGTAATCCTGGGATTCTGGAATAAAAAATGTTCTATTTCCAGGATCCCAGGATTTCCCGAAATTTTTGAAGATGGAATTAAAACTAGATATTTCACAGCATTTTATTTATTTATTATATATATAAATTACAAATTGAAACGAATTCAAAACTTACTTTTCAGAAAATTAACATTTTCTTTTTAAAAAATTGTTTGTTAGTTTCGATCTAACACTTGTTCGGCACTTCTAGTTGTAATTTTCCAGTTATTTGTTTTGCCAGTTAGACATTAACTTGTGATAGATTGTTTTTGATTTAATCCATCACAGACTAGTGAATACTAGTAGTGACTACATTGTTGAAAAAATTTATTTAACTTTAGTTTATTTTGAGATTGATTTGACAATTGACATTTAATATGAACCTAAGAAATACAGGAAAATTTACACTTTTATTGGAGTCTAGTTCTAAGTTTGGTTATCTAAAAGCTGCAGGATTATTTTCCTGCAGTCGAAAAGGAATTTTCAACAATTGTTGGTAGTATAGATTTGAGAGCATCCATTAATTTTATTATATTTGTTGTTTTTCATCATTTCATCATAGATTTCAAACTCCTTGGATATATTCTTTGCAAGTGATTGACCGTCAGCTTCATTTTGAGGGTCTTCAGAAACACATTCAGTTTATTTTTTGATTTGACGCACCAATTTCCCACAAAGAGTCTGCTCATTCTGCTGTCTTTCGCTCTCAGCATCATTCTCTTCCTTTCAGTCGGAATGTGATGATTCAGAAGAAGAAAACCCAAGACGAGTTACCGCACGAATTTCAAATGTTCTAAATTACTTAAATGATTTCTTCAAACTAATTACTCGAGTTTTCTCAAATACTGCAATATATATATATACAGTGGATTCCGCTTAATTGGGACACCAGTTAATTGGGACAAATCTCAAAGAACAAAAGCCAAACTAACAAAGTAATACATAATTTAAACGCTTAACTGGGATAACTTTTTGCTTAATTGGGACAGTAGAAGAAAAGGAATTTTCAATTTTTGATATATTTTAGGGATTTTTCGAATAGAAAAGGAATTTTCAATTTTTGATATATTTTAGGGATTTTTCAAAAGCGATAGCAGAAAAAGAATTTTCAATTTTTGATATATTTTAGGGATTTTTCAAAAGTATAACAACACTACATACACTAACACTTGTGTGCTTTCTTAAAAAATTTCTTTTATAAAAATTATAACATTTGAAACACTACGTACACTAATACTTATTATGTGCTTTCTTAAAAAAATCCTTATATAAATATGCACTAATACTTCTGTGCTTTATTAAAAAGCACATTATATAAAAATTAAAACAACATTTTAATATACTAATACTTGTTGCTTGCTTTCTTTAAAAACATCCTTATATAAATATTAATACTGTTATGTGCTTTCTTTAAAAATTCCTTATATAAAATAATACATACATATACTAATTTTTGCCAAGATGTCAAGAAAGGATTTTACACTTAATCTTTGCCAAAATGTCAAGAAAGGATTTTACACTCAAGTAAAATTACCTGGCTGAATAAAATTAAAAGCCAGCCATTTAATACAAGCCATCGTATGCATACATGCACTAATCTTTTCAAAGATGTCAAAAAAGGATTTTACACTCAAGTAAAATTGCTTGGCTGAATAAAATTAAAAGCCACCCATTTAATACAAGCTATCGTAGACTCGCTGAAATAAACCAAAATCATTTATCATATAAACCATCATAGACTCTCTGAAATAAACCAAAATCTACCATAGATGCGTCTCCTACTAAGAGAAAATCAACTGCGTAAGGAATGGGCATTTCAGAAAGAAATTCCAGGAACATCGAAAAGAAAGCATGATGGAAAGGATTCAGAAGTCGAAGAAGCATTAGATCAATGGATTTCTATAGTTAGCGGGTGAGGCGTGAATATCAGCAGCCCAGTATTGAATATGGAGATAGGTATTAGGTAAAAACTAATAATTAGGTACCTATTTTAATAAATCATTAAAATAGGTACCTAATTATTATATTTTTACCTATTATTTATTTACTTATGAATTACATATTTTATTTTAGAATTTATTATTACTTCGTTTAATTGGGACAGCCGCTTAATTGGGACAAAATGACTTGGCCCTACGTGTCCCAATTAAGCAGAATCCACTGTATATAATGTGTAAGACTGTAAGTATTGATTATTGAAGTTAGTAATTTAAATTGGGAAATCCCAGGATAAATCCTGCAGCCAAAATCCACCAGGATCCCGGGATTCTAGAATCCCGGGTAACAATCCTTAGTGTGATGTCATGACTCATTTTGACTCATACAAGTTCTAGCATGCAAGTCGGTTGTATACTATGCAAAATTTTTTGCGTCTAAACAGGATATATATCAAGTTGGACTTATTCCAAAGTGTATGTATACTGAGGTACCACTGTAATTAAGATAGAAAATCTGAATGATTTTTAGAATTTATAGCTTAAAATATTTATAATAATGTTTTTTTATAGATGGCATACAGTTCACCAAAGAAACCTGTTATAAAGTAAGTACTTTTCTTTTATCCAAATTTTAAATTATTTTGTAATTTAAGCATTTTTGTTCAATAAATGACATCTTTAACCTTTGTTCCAGAATAAATAAATGACATCTTTAACCTTTGTTCCAGAATAAACTTTGTTTTTTTAAGAACATTCTAAAGTACAAAGAATCTAAATTTCAAAAATGATAATGTCCTTAAAAACCAAACAATGCTGCAATTAATTGCATAATATTACATAAAGGGAAGAATCAAATTAATAATAGATTACAAAAAGTTACCCATAAAGTGCCAAAATAAAATATGATTTATATGTTACAGTAAAAGTGATTAATTGGTGATTATATATAATTGCTAAATCATCTTGGTAAGTTTGATGACTTTCACTAAATTTCTCACTTTTACTGGCGATTTTACATAGTTCCCAAATGATACTGGTAAATTTGATAAATGTGTCAGAATTTCTCATTTTTACCGGAGATTATGTATAATCCCCAAATGAATTTGGTAAGTTTGATAAATATCACTGTGAAAATATTACTTTTCAAAATGTTCATAAATTTGATAAATATGAAATTTCTCAGTTTTTGTTGTTTTAATTAATAATATAATTACAAGGTTATTGTTATTTTACTTTTACTTCAGCCCCTTAGTACTCGTTCATCTTCAACTTCAATTATCTCTAGTTGTTTTAATACGTTTTCAAGTTGTCTTCCACACATTCTTTGCCAAATCCACATCTCTTTTCAAAGATGCTTTCCAGAGTCGTCTTGACAATATGAACCTGTATGTACATTTCTACGTTTAGGGGCAAATCAATAGCTGTGATATGATTTTTATAAGTTGTTGCAATTAAAGTCACTCTATTCTCCTATAGAGAAGTACGGACACACTTTTCCCTAGACTTTGCTGACAGTGGAAGCCTTTCATTGGTTAGCTCTGTGTCATGTGACTTCCAGATACCATGTTTGAGACATTGTTGAAGAGCTAAGCTTGGAGCTAAACTGAATTTGGCTACATGTGGTAGCAGATAATAATTTGCAATTATCTATATATAGTTATCTAAATCATTTCTTAATTCAAAGATGCCTGGTTGTGCAGCTTTTGGATATAGTAATAGAAATAGTTCATTTTTTATATTTCTGAGAGAAAATTTTCCAGCATGCCATGATATTGGCCAACATCTAATTGAACAATATTGTAGAACAAGAATTTATTTCAAATATCAGTAACTTTCTAAAACAACTGCTTAACTTAAATATTCAAGAATACATAAAAAACAAGCACTGTTTGCAGTAGAATAAAATGTTTATTTAACTAAAAATTCCGCAAATGTTTTCGGTCTACGACCATCTTCAGGCGGAGTTTAATACATAATGGAATTCTAAGGAATGCTGGTTGCTACAGCAACCTTTTAAATTTTATAGTACATTCGAATAAGATTGTTCGATGTTGGCACAAGCTTAAAATAGGATACATGCAAGCATTAACATAAATAAATAAAGAAAACGTAAGGTTTACATATATGGTGAGATACAGAAAAATCATTAATCTTAACAGATCTAAATACATAAATAAATAAATAAAATAAAATAAAATAGTGATTTAAATGTAGAATTGTGTTGATCACACCCTTCTTTTTTATAACTATTTTTAACATAGTACTCCCTAAAATTGTAGATTGTATATTGTATTGTATTGTATATTGTAGAAATTGCCTAGCAACTCGGTGGTCTTTTGGCATTAGTCAAGGCAAATCTCCAAGCTTGTGACGGTTCCCAGGCTAATCTGTCATTTATTAAATTTTCTCGGTCTTTTCTACGAATTATTTCCAGGGATTCTGTGATAGTTGGCTATGTGTGTGGAGGGACCTTCTTAATTACTTTTGTTTTGTCCCATAGAATTTCAATGTCTTTAGTGAAGGTTTCCTGCGCTAAAGAGGTGGATGTTTTAGCTTGTCTAATGTCTCTTTTGTGTTCATCGATGCGCCTATGTATAGATCTAGAGATTACCCCTATGTAGGCGGCATCACAATGCAACTGTTTGTCTTGGTTTACGGAAATTCGCCCCCTGCATTTCGCCTCCGACAATTCGCCCCCGGAACATTTCGCTCCCAGGACATTTCGCCCCCAGCCATTTTCGCCCCCTGCACTTTTCGCCCCCAGCACATTTCGTCCCCTGTAGATAATGAATAGGCTACAAAATTGCAAATATAGTCAACTCTCGATATCTGGAATTTTTATTGAAATCTCAGCCCCTTTAGTAGATATTCGATGTTACAAATTAAACCTAATTAATTAGCAAAAATTAAAAAAGTAAAATCTCGCTTAATTTTCAGTTAAATTTTTTGATAATTTTATAATTAAATATGTTTTTATTGTCTTTCTAAAGATGTAAAAAATTTTTCCGAATTTTATTTTTTTGATAACTTTTCGTTCATTATATGAGATCGGAGAAATCACAATTTTCTATATGAAATCTTAGCCGTCCAACAAAATGTTTGACATTTTTTGATAGTGGCAAGTCTTATGATTAAAATAAGGTATGGATGAAGAAAATTAGATAATATTTTAAAAAAAAATTATCGATAAAACACTCAGTATAATATGTAAGTAGTTCAGTCAAATAAATTTATATTTTATTATTTAAACTTTGAGAATTTATTCAATTTTATAAAAATTTCTAATATTGGTTTTCGCTATTTAAGTGTAACGCTTTCCGTTTTTTTTTTTTTTTTTTTGGTCTGTTACACATTAATTATTGATAAATTGGCCTAATTTGATATATTTATTATAGGAAAGAGTTGTAATGTGTATGGGACGATATCTTTAAAACTGTTTAAAATGAATAAATACGAGTGTGCGAGGCAAAAAGTAAATTATAATGTAGTTAAATGGTAAAAAGTTAAGAATTTGGAGCAATTTATCGCTAATTTTACGTTTTTTATAAAGTCTGACACTCCACAAAAAGTACCGTACATTCAGTTAGTAGTTCTTTAATGTGTTGAATATTATGATTTTTGTAAAAATTAAACATTAATCTATGACGTATGTAATCGATATGGTTCATTATATAATCTGTCCGCCATCGATTTATAGATGAATTAATATACTGTATATAAGACGCATAACAAAGTTAATTCAATAAAAATAAATTTTGCACTTTTTATAACGCGTATATAACGCGTTATTATTTTTTTCTATAATTTATTAACCAAAATAACGTAGATCGTTATCAGAAACCCATCCGAAACAAGTTCGCCGAACTTATCCTCGAACTTCAAGTGGGAACAAACTGTGCTAGGCTGTAACTATATGGAAATGGACTTGTTATAATGATATTGCACTTGTTAAATAATTAACGAATTAATTAAAGATGTAAGCACTTTTCGATACAGTATTAAAATGTTTACAAAATACCATACACCAAAAAAACGCTTCATCGTTATATAGGAGAAAGCGAAATAAAAAAATACGCAGTTTAAGCAGTTGTAATGTTGAGAAAAAAA